>PQFF01000462.1:0-25642 GCA_003547095.1 Diversispora epigaea | reverse complement strand
ATGATAGTAGTTTCGTTTTATTTAACTGATATGATAGTAATTTATTTTATTTAATGTGACAATCTATTATAGGTTTACATTTGAGAAATAGAAGTATGTTGAATAAAAAATACAATACACGGTAAGGTTTATAAAATAATTGAGTCTAAGAAATAAATAGATATTGATTGTTTTATATTTTATAGACCAATGAATGATGAAGAATTTCCATTATCAAGTGGCTGGGCTACAAAAGAAGTTCAAAAGTATGGAAAAAAGGGTGGAGGAAAACGTATAAAAAAAAGAATTTCAACCATATTAGAACAGTATTTTTTGGCAGGAAATGTTGATAAAAGTAATCGAATGACAGCTCAAGACATGTGGAATCTACTAACTTTAAAAGCAAGTGAAGGAGAAATTGAAAGCTCAGAAATACCAAAAGTGACAACTATACAAGGCTGGATAACCCGTTATGCAGCACAGTTACGTGAAAAAAGTGCCCAAACTATGCTCGAAGAAATTTGAATTTAAATAATATAGTATAGTTATTTAGTCGAGAATCTAGCAGTGCATAAAATAAAAGTCAAAAAGTTTATTATAAAGTTATGTTAAAAAGTAAATTTTTGAAAATTACAGGTTATATTTTATGTATTATAAATGTTTTTATAAAATATTTATTATGAAAAAAAATTGTTACATAAGAAGCGAAAATGAACCTCAATAAAAAATAATTAGTGATCGACAAAAATCTGCACCAAATTTACATATGATTTTTGGGAAATCTTAACCTGTGCGTAGGGTAACAGATTCTTATCCTATGCCGACAGGGGGGTTAGGGTTTGGGTTATCAGGGGTAGTGTATTTATCACCGCGTGTCACACCTTTCGAATATCGAATTTTATTAAATATCTCAGGGACTTAGAATTTTTTTGCATGCGGAAACCATATTTGTCACCCAAAATTTGTCACCTAACATTTGTCACATGAACCTTACACGTGAAATTAATCGGATCACCTGCAAAGTTATGAACCAATGAAATTCGAAAGGTAAAGGCGCACAGGATAAAAACCTGTACGGGGTGCACAGGTTAAGGACCCTCATGATTTTTTGCAGTTAAGTCACGTATCACGAATTAATTATTATTATATTATTTTATTATTAAAATATCCAACGTGTTCTTCGTAGGAAGCTACTATCAAAAAACATGGATGAAACATTTATCAGTGTTTGTTATAGTGAATATCAATCGAGGTAATTTAATTTAATTTAATTTAATTTAATTTATTTATTTTATTTTATTTGATTTATTTTGTTTTTTATTTAGTCAATTTATTTTATTCATTTTAATTTAATTTATTTAATTTATTTATTTTCACCGATTTATTTATTTAATTTATTTTAATTTATTTTCAACGATTTATTTAATTTATTATTATTTAATTTAATTTAATTTAATTTATTTATTTTCACCGATTTATTTTATTTATATTTATTTGTTTCTTTCTTTATTTTAATTTATTTTATTAATTTAATTTAATTTAATTTATTTTCTTGTAGCTTTTCAGTAGTTTTACTGGTTTTGATATAATAATTTTTGTCATTTCAACGTATTATTATCTATGCAATGATTTATTATAATTAATAAATTAGTTATAAATCATTATTATTTTGAAAAATATGGTGAAATTGTCCGAATTGTGGTATGTGATCTTAATTATTATTATTATAATTATTTTAAATATTATTATTATTATTTAAATTATTTTCTTATTTTAATTATTATTATTTAATTCTATTAATTATTATAATTCCATTTGGCATTCCCATGTAAATTAAAATATAATATATATATATATCTATATATAAATAGGCCCCACTACGCGAATCATCGGAAAACATATGCAATTCAACTTCATTACACTCTGCAAGATGAGATATATAAAGGAAAATTTTGTTTATTCGCTAAAAAGAGTAATCCCAAAGGACTTTTTGAAGTATTACAAGAGATCTAACCACGGGATAAATGTTTATTTGAAATAGTGAAATCATTTGAAGATGATTATCAAACTCGAAAAGGGAAACTTGCGATGTAAAACATTTATATGAGGAATTGAAAATTCCCGCGGAGGAAAAGATTTAACTGTGATGCTGTGATGAGAATTTGGATGAAGAGTATTTAATTTATTTATTTATTTAATTTATATAATTTATTTATTTATTGTTTTTTAATTATTTATTTTTTATTATAGTTTAAGAGGTATTATTATTATTGATTGTTATTTAGTATTTATCGTTACCTATTATCATTTATTATTATTTATTTTATTTATTATTTATTTATCATTTATTATTTTTTATTTATTTATTATTTATCACTATTTATTATTTTTTTAATAGTACAGTTGGTTGATCTTTGGGATAAATGTTTGATTCCCCAATATAAACGTGTCGAATTCTTTGAGTTTACAAAAAAGTAAGTAAAATAATATAATAATAATTATTATTACTATTTGATATTACATTTTATAATATGGAATTTTTTAATTTATTTATAATTAACTTTTTATATTTTATATTTATTATTTATTATTGGTTTATAGTCGAATCTGACGAAGTATATGAATTACTTCCACAAGTATCTCGCCTACAAGAATTATTATATTAAATGTGCCAAGATTTATCGATGGATGTTGAAAACGTGCCTTAATCGAGGTAAAATTATTATTAATTTGTTTCTTTATTGATTTCCACATTACATTAAATTTATTCTTTATTATTCAAAGAAAATAATCGAATTCGAAAAAAAGGACCCACGTCCTTCTTTCAAAGTTCATTCCAACTATTGGAAGAAGAAAATCTTGTTGGTCCAATTTAGTTAAGAAAATTTATGTAGTATTGTGTGAGCTTGTGATATAACAATATGCTCTAAAGCCTGGGGTTTATTACGATCACTAAATTTAGTTTATCAAATTAATTTTTAGATTAATGAAATTATTAGCAACAGTTATTTATTTATTTATTTTAAAGGTTATTAAAAACAGTTATAGTTATGCGAATAGGCTTACAAATCAATTTAATTGAATTTCTACAAAAATATTTATAAATAAAAATAAAAATAATAAAATATTTATAATATTTTTAGAATTCATCGATATCATCATCTAAACAAAAAAAATAAATTAATATAATTAATCAGAAAATAAAAAATAATAAAATATTAAAATATTATAAATATTTAGAATTCATCGATATCATCATCTAAACAAAAAAATAAATTAATATAATTAATCAGAAAATAAAAATAGAAAATTAAATAAACAAAAAATAAATTAATATAAATAAAATATTTATAATATTTAAAATTCATCGATATCATCATCTAAATAAAAAATAAATTAATATAATTAATCAGAAACAAAAAATAAATTAATTTAATTAATCAGAAAATAAAAATAAAAAATTAAATAAACAAAATATAAATTAATATAATTAATCAGAAAATAAAAAAGAAAAAATAAATAAACAAAAAATAAATTAATATAATTAATCAGAAAATAAAAATAGAAAATTAAATAAACAAAAAATAAATTAATATAAATAAAATATTTATAATATTTAAAATTCATCGATATCATCATCTAAATAAAAAATAAATTAATATAATTAATCAGAAAATAAAAAAGAAAAAATAAATAAACAAAAAATAAATTAATATAATTAATCAGAAACAAAAAATAAATTAATTTAATTAATCAGAAAATAAAAATAAAAAATTAAATAAACAAAATATAAATTAATATAATTAATCAGAAAATAAAAAATAAAAAACAAATAAAACGTAGTATAATATACTTACTAGTATTTATGTGAGAAAAAGATTTAGTTAATTCTTCAAGTTCTCTTTCAAAATTTTCTTCGTTCTTGGGTTTTGGAAGTTTTGAATAATTAAGAAGTCGACTGGTATAAATTGCTTGTGGATGTGTTTGATAATTAAGAGGAGTTGTTGTATTGGCTGGTTCTTGATTTGCTGAAAATTCTTCAGCTTTTTTAATTTGAATTACAATTTCTGAATCTTTATTTTTCCTTTCCTTTAAATAAATTTTCCAGTATTTATTCAACTCATCATATAATTCTTTAAAAGTGGGTCTATGTGTAACTCGATCATCCCAACACCTCATAATTATTCTTGTAATTAATTTGGAAGTATGAAATGGAATTTTTGGTCGTAATCCATTGCATATTTTAATAGCCAAATCTTCATCATGTGGTACATCGGGATATGGAGGAAAGCCCGTAATCATTTCGTAAGCAATAATTCCAAATGAATATACATCAGCAGCTTTTGTATATTCTTCATCATCGCTTAATACCTCTGGAGCAATATATGGTAGTACACCAACTATATTCTTTTTTTCGGGATTATTTGGATTTGCCCCGATTAGTTTACTTAATCCAAAATCTGAAATATTCAAATAATCTTCATAACTGGATGATAAAATATTTCCAGGATGGAAGTCTTGATGAACTATATCTAATTCATGAATATTCATCAACCTGTAAGATAATTCCCGTAGATTATATAATTTTTGTTTCCAATTAATATTATTAAAATTATTTTTTAAATATTCTCGAAAATTTCCATCTCTTGCATATTCTAAAACCATCATATATGTGTCTGTTTCTGGATCTTGTGTAATTCCATAAAATCGAATTGAAGCATATTCAACGTGTGTTTTAAAGTGAATTGCCACCTAATAATATAAAAATTTATAGTTTGAAAATTAAATTTGAATATTAATTAAAATATTTACCTCATTTAAGACATCGTTGAAATTCACAAAGTTATCAAACTTTTTTAATGCCACTTCACGATTACTGCCTCTTTTCCATTGTTGATTTTCAATATCCCATTTATTAATAGATCCATCAATCCACCTAGCATAATGTATTGTTCCGAATCCACCTTTACCTATTTGTTTAATATCTTTAAATCTATCATAAGGTATCCATTCTATTACTTTCAAATGATAATCAACATTTACTTGAGCATCCTGAATGAATTTATCTATCTTGTCATTTCCACTTGTCCAATTATTAAAATCATTTTGGAAATGTTTCGAGTTACATGGTTTGCACCACCATCCATCATATTCTAAATTGCATTCTTGGCATATATAAGATGCCATTTTTTTTTGTTTATAGTATTTAAGGCTGAATTTTATATTTTTTTAAAAAAGGTCAATCAATAAGTATCAGAATTTATGTTTCGACGTAAGATTTTTTTATAAGTTTAATTTCCTCGGATTTAATTATCATCGGAGTTGTTACCGAAATTTAGCTACTTTAGGAATTTTCACGTTAGTATCATAAACAAAAAATCATTTGCAGAGATAATATTTTGACCCACATGATTGTACAACCAAATCTTTGTCATTTTACCATTTTCGTCTTTTTTTTAAAAAAAAACTTAATACATATTGTACGAATTACAAAAAATTAATAAATGAATAAACAAGGGTTCAGGGTCAGGGGCTTGAATTATCTATTTTTCCTTGTTATTATTTATTCATTTTTTTTTAATTTCGCCTCTCATTTTTTAGCGTTGTTCTTTAATTTTAGCAATTATTAATTTTTTTTATTGTTTTTATTATCTATTATTTTTATAAACCAAATAAACATAAAGGCTTGTATATTTCCTTTTATATTTTTTTTTATTGTTCAGTAACTAATTATATAATTTTCTTATAACTTGGCAAAAAAAAATTATTAGATAACTCTACGCTCAGAAGGGACGAAAAAACAAGTATTTATTAAATAAATGTTATAAGCTTTATTTGATTCTTTTTAATATACATTTTAATTAATAATTTATTAAACGATTTTACGTATTTTATGTGCATTTTCATATTTTATATGTACGCATAATGGACAAAAAATAATTGACATAATGGATAAAGATATTCTATTTTTAGAACTGGAATTCCTAAAAATAAAAAGGCGTTTGATGCAAAAAAAAAAGTAAAAATCCCAATTTAGCTAATATACAGCAATGTTTATTTAATGATGCATGAATTTATTACTGTGAAAGGGTAAGTAATATGTGAAATGCGTACAAATTTACTATCCTGTCATTATTGTTTAATTCATTATTATTTAATTTTTTTCTTAAATTTATTCTTTATCGAAATAATAGAAGAAAAATGAAGATAATAAAATTAAATATCGAATATTTTATTTATTTACTTATTTTCTCACAGTTACGAATAATTTCAATTTATTCTTTTCAATCACCAGAAATATATGGCCACTCAACTGTTTCAATTGATAAAAAACTTTATTTTATTGGAGGATATGAACACACAACAAAAGACAATTCCTCTTTCTTTTATATTGATTTAAATCAATCTTTTAACGTATCAACCCCTGCATATATTCCTCTTGAATCTGCACCAGTTGGAATTACATATGCAACGGCTTGTGTAGGAGGAGTAAATAATGCTACAATTTTTGTATTTGGAGGAATAAACCAGGACAAGAATTCAAAATCTCAAATTATGAATAAATTAATTAATGAATTTGATACAACAAGTCAAGAATGGTCAACTCCACAAATTGAAGGAGAACCGATTAGACGTCGAGGCCTACAAGCAGTTATTGATACTAAAGGAAATATGTATATGTTTGGAGGATTCTATGATTTTGTGAATATGAATACTACATTTTTTAAGGATATGATTATTTTTAATACAATAACTTTTGCATATTCAAATGGTTCAACTATTGATGGACCCCCTCGCATGTACGGTTATACTGCAACATTATTGCCAAATGGTATTATAATGTATATTGGAGGAGTGAGTGCTACCATTATTCCGATTATTAATGTAAGTTTTATAAATTTTTATTATAGTTTTTTGTTATTCATCAGTAAATATTGTATTTATTTATTTTCTTTAACCAGATTACCATGTATGATATAAATAAAAATTCCTGGAGCTCCACTGTAAATTATTTAATTAAATTTCGATTTATTTTTTATTGTCCGGAGCACACTATATGGGACAAATAAAGTGATACCAAAGTTTTGTTTTTGATGCTTTGATATATCAAAAACGTAAATATGCACGGGGTGTCTGTCCGATTTTAGATAATGATTGCTAGATAACAATCACATGTCACAATATTATAATATAAATTGCTTACGCTCCGGACTTGCATTTCCTAGTTAAGAAAGATAATAATAAGAGATAATTGTACTTTTTATTTTTAATAGATTGCTGAATCCCCAAATGATATTCAAAATCGAGGTTTTCATTCAGCTGTTCTAGGTATGATTAATAATCTCTTTCTTTAATTATCTTTTTTACTTTACGATTAATCTCTCCATTTTTTATTCTTATAGCACCAAATGGCATTATAATATGTTATGGAGGAACATCACTCGACTATTATGCTGCGAGTCCTTCTCTTATAGTATTAAATACAACTTCGTTTGAATGGCGTTCTCCAGAACATTTTGGTATGAATAAACCACCTAATCTTTATACTCATTCAGCAAATTTGGTTGAAAATTATATGATAATTGGATTTGGTAAACTTATTAATTATTTTTTTAATAAATTTATTTTAAAATATGTAAAATATGTAAAGTAATTCATTCATTTTTAAAAATAATTTATTAATTAAGAAAAAATCTTCTTTTTCATAATGATTATTTCTTTTGAATAGGAAACATTACTGCTAGTGATTCATATCCACTATCTACTAGTTCAAGTATATATATACTTGATATAAATAATTATACTTGGATTTCTTATTATGAAGCACTTCCAGTACCACCACCACCAAATGTGTCACCACCACCAAATGTGTCACCACCACCAAACGTTCCAGACCAACCTAAACCTCCACTTTCAGTAGGAGCCATTGTAGGAATAACTATTGGTGTTGCAATTGTTATGGTACTTTTATTATTCTTTAGAATACGTTATTATAGAAATAGGAGTCCTAATTTTTATGTATCTGGATCTCAAAAATAGAACACTGAAATACTGCAGAATTCTATCTCACAAAAATGAATTGTTAGGCAAGTAGAATACCTTCCTTTACCCGAATTAAATTCTTAATTTTTTCAATAGTGAAACTTCCAAAGAAATAGTCTTCCCAGTTAAATTTTTCTGATGAATACCACTTCCTACAGTAAAATTTATATTACAAATTAAAAATATTTAGCAAAATCACTTAACTGTTTTTCAAAAAGAGATTTTTTTTACAACCAACAGAGTTTTGCTCCAATAAAATTTATAAATATAAAATCTGTAAACTTTACATTTTAAATATTATACATTTATTGAAACTGACTAAAATATTTCTATTTCTGTCTGACCCATCGTTGTCCAGGCTAAGCCTGAGAACTGATAATCAAAACTTTATCAGATAAAATTGGTATCTATCCCTTAAATAGAAGGCAATTCTGAACAAATTTTTCCAAATTTTTTCCTACATATGAAACTTTATGAAAAATTAAGTTTGTGCTATGAAATTTTTATCATAAATTTATGCAGAATCTATTCTATATATGGAAGTAAAAAAAGTACCTAGTTTATAATATAAAAAAAATCAAATCAAATTTTATCAGTGATCATGAGTGCGGTGGGGTAATACTTAAATTATTCGAAGATTTAATAGGTATAAACAAAAAAATTAAAATAAACAAAAAAATTAAAATAAACAAAAAAATTAAAATAAACAAAAAAATTAAAATAAACAAAAAAATTAAAATAAACAAAAAAATTAAAATAAACTATTTTATTAAATTATTTATTAAATTATTTATTAAATTATTTATTAAATTAATTTTAATGATCATGAGTGCGGTGCGGTAATACTTAAATTTTTCGAAAAAAAAGATTTAGTAGGCAAAATTAATTTATTTTATAATAAATAAAAAAAATTAAATTGAAATAAATTATTTTATTAAATTATTTATTAAATTAATTCAGTGATCATGAGCGCGGCGTGTTAATACTTAAATCATTCGAAAAAAAATTACAAAATTAAATTAGAACTTAGTTTAATAAAGAGTATTACCTTTACATAAACTATATCATGTATTTTCTTTATTTTTTGTTCTCTATTTAAAAATCACGCACTTCCTAGTTCAATTTGACTTACTCACATATCATATAAAAATATAAGTAATGGATAAATAAAAATAATAATATAATCTAATATCAATTAATAAGATCTTATAATGGAAACCATCATCAATTCAGGTATTAAATAAAAGAGAAATTAGGTAAGTGATATTAAAAAAAAAATAATAAATACTGCCCTATTTATGTGAAAAAAAATTTGAACCAAAGTTATAAAAAAATATGCACTATTAAAAATAATAATAAATTAATTAATTAATAACTTATAATATTTGCTAATTTAGTATTCAAAGTATTTCTAAATTTAAATTGTATAAACAAATGCCCCTGACCTTGAAATCTTATAAAATCTTATTACATATTTTATTTTTATATAGTGAAATATATAAGAAATAATCTATAAAATATAATAATTAACATCAATATTTTGGTGTGTGGAAATATATATAAATAAAAACTATATAATAACAACAAAATTAATCTCTTTTTTTTTTTTAATTTAATTAATTTAATTAATATAAAATTGATTAGATTTAATAATAGTCAATATATATGGTGTACTGAAAAATGAAAAGATGGAATTATCTTTATTTTATTTTAGTTTTGTTGTTTTAAACCAACGGAACCTCGCTCCAAAAATAATAATTTCTAGAATTGTTTCATGATTAGAAAAGGACAATTGGTATCACATGTTAATGCTGCTAATAAATACTCATATTCGGCTGTAAATTTATTTATTGATTTTTTTTTAAAAAAATAAAACTTCTACCTCACATGTTATAAGTGACCAAAAAATGCCTTATGTCTCGCCTTATGGTCTGCGGTGCAAATAATCCAACTCAACACGTTTCAAAAAATGATTTTGATAAATGGAAAAGTGGAAATGAAACAATAGATGAATTTATTCAAGATTTCCAACTAAATGTTAATAATTATGATAAATTGATAGAATAGATACCTTAACTATTTATTATGCCGAGTGGATCGATGGATATATTCTCTGTTGGGATATTAAAAATCAACAACAAAAATTATTGGATGACCAAAAACAACTGCAATTGGAAAAAAGATCAAATCATCCAGCAGCAACAACAATCGGCTGCTCAGAATTCTGGCACTAAAAGGCGATGATGAAGTGGATGATGAAGTGGATAATGATTATGGAGATGATAATCAAGCCGAATCATCCATGAAAAGTTGATGTTGGATTCTAATTCATTTGGTATATATTATTTAGGATAATCTTAACCTAGACCCCGAGGTCCAGGATTTTATCCTATGTTTTCACATGATAATACCTTAATGCATGGGATAGGTTAGGGTTTATCAGGGGTAGGTTTATTTATCACCATGTGTCACACCTTTCGAATATCGATTTTTATTAAATATCCTAGGGACAGAGAATTTTTTTACATGCGGAAACTATATTTGTCACCTAATATTCATCACACCCACTTTCATCATGTGAACTTCACACGTGAAATATTTTTGATCACCTGCCCTTACACGTGAAATATTTCTGATCACCTGCTTAACTATGGACCAATAAAATTTGAAATTCTTGGGTCTAGGATAATATCATGAACCGGGGGTCTAGGATAAGGACACTCTATTATTTATTTATTATTATAATTTTTATTTTTATTATTTTTATTGTTCAAATTACAAGATACTAATTAATTAAATCTAGGAACTCTTTCCCGCACATCAAATTTTTGTTAAAAATACNAGGATAATCTTAACCTAGACCCCGAGGTCCAGGATTTTATCCTATGTTTTCACATGATAATACCTTAATGCATGGGATAGGTTAGGGTTTATCAGGGGTAGGTTTATTTATCACCATGTGTCACACCTTTCGAATATCGATTTTTATTAAATATCCTAGGGACAGAGAATTTTTTTACATGCGGAAACTATATTTGTCACCTAATATTCATCACACCCACTTTCATCATGTGAACTTCACACGTGAAATATTTTTGATCACCTGCCCTTACACGTGAAATATTTCTGATCACCTGCTTAACTATGGACCAATAAAATTTGAAATTCTTGGGTCTAGGATAATATCATGAACCGGGGGTCTAGGATAAGGACACTCTATTATTTATTTATTATTATAATTTTTATTTTTATTATTTTTATTGTTCAAATTACAAGATACTAATTAATTAAATCTAGGAACTCTTTCCCGCACATCAAATTTTTGTTAAAAATACGCAGTAAATTTTAAATTTTTACAGTCAATAGAGCATATTAACATTTTCATTTTAATGGAGTGGTTAAGAGGAAAGAGTCCTCCAACAGGAGAAAGAGACCTTGAATATAAATTCATAGGAGCAAAAGTTTTAGAACCCAAAGATAACAATCAAATAGAAGTGAAATTATTTTNAAATATCCTGAGAAATATATTTTTTCAAAAGAATACTATGATAATGAAACTGAAGTAAAGGAGGCTTTAGAAACAAGACCAGCAGACTTTATTACATTATTTTTTATTCGCAACAAAAAGAAAAATATTGTTACAGTTAGAATTGGAACAATAGGTGCATTTGGAATCAACAGCAGATACATAAAATGGGAAGAATTTAAGACTGTAAGTGATTTATATCCCATATCTTCAGAAGAGTATGCACTTTTTGAAGAAGCATATGATGAGGATAAAAATCAAACAGATAATAATTTGGAAAAGGAAAATCAGCTTAACCCTGAATTTGATCAACAAAGAGGTAGTAATACAATAAACAAGGACACAACACAACAAATGGAAATACAAAAAGGAAAGATTATACAAAATTTAATACCAGAAGAGGTAATACAAACAAAACCATTTAATTTACACATGCATAACAACAATAATAATGTTAATGAAAATAGTAAGGATAATTCAGTAATATTACCACAAAATGTAAAAGATATTGTGGACAGTATGGAGGGAATTTTAACACAGACAAATACAGAAATCTCAGGTACAGAAATGGAAGATGCAACAGTTACACAAGAACTTGTAGAACAAGAAAATGAAGATCAATCAATAGATTTAGACAATTATAAAATTTTACCTAAGGTATTTAGTAATACTTCCCTTACAGTACAGTATATTGAGGCTTTGTTCCAATGTGAGAAAAAATTACAAACAAGTGAAGAGGATCATATCTTAATTAAAACAATAAATGAAGGTATAAGAGATTTACACTTTTTTAAAAGATTTTATGGAAGACATGATGAGAAACCACAATATATCGAAGTTTTTGAAAATTTGGTAGGAGGATTTATACAACAATATAAGGATAAACATAAAATAGATTTCAATATTGGAACTGACAATATTAGAAAAATTAGACAGAATGTACGTATAATTTTTGCATGGAAAGCTTTAAGGAGTTTTAACTTAAATGAATTGGATGGAAGATCTTTAGCAAACCGAATAATACATATAAATTGGTTACTTTTTGAGAGAGGAGAAAGACCATCCAAAGCAGATTTTAACTTTGACAAAGTCCGAGAATATTGCAATAGAGTTGCTAAAGTAGAAAGAAGACAATTACCAATGGATTTTTCAAAACTTCCACAGAGAATTTTTGATGGGTTACCACATACAGTACCAATTAGGAATAGACAAACAATTAAAGAAATTGTTGCATTTTTGAGACAGTATTATGATGTCGATAGACTTCCAGAGAGTTACTTTGTTTCCAAACCAACATTGCCAAAAAACTGGCAGGATTTAAGAAGGGAAGTGAGAAACCTCTTTCCTATAACAGATCCAAGAAAATTAAAAAATCTAAACGCAATCAGATTTCAGCTTAAATCATATTACAAAATACCAGAGAAATTACCAGAGTATTATTTTAACTTACCATCCATAAAAAAGTCACAAAAGCCAAATTTACCAGAGAATCCAGAAGATATAAGTTTAAATTGCAACAAATATCTATCATGGAAAAGGGGAGGAACAGAAGATTATTCATTTAAAGGCTTATTAAGAGAATTAGGTACACATTATTATAACTTTGAAAAACTTCCAGAAAATTACTTTTATCAAAGATCAAATCTACCAACCTCACCTAAACAAATTTAAATACCACAAGAAATTAAAGTTCCAGCAACCTGTATTGTAGAAGCAAGAGAATTATCTCGTTTCTTATACCCACTCTATAACTATGAAGTGCCTCTAGGGAAACAATGGATAAATTATGAATTAGATAGAAAAATGCCATTACCTGAAGATATGAAGGCAGCGGAAGCAGGTTCTGGAATTAAACTACCACTTAGAAGAATTAATTTAAAAACAGAGATAAAAAATTAAGAAAGTATTACAAATTTAAGCTATTACCAGACAAATGGATTATTTCAGATTATGTGAGAAAGCCTTTGTTACCCAATTTAGAAACAACAATAAAAGACCTACAAGAAAAACACAGAAACAGACAGGATTGGAAAATAGATTTACCTATTAAAACTCAAAAACAATATAATGAAACTGTAAATGTATTAAAAACATATTATTTTTTTTGTTACTTACCAAAAGAATTTGTGGAAATGGAAAAATTACCAGAGCCAGAATTCCCAAGTGTTGGGAATCTTATCTTTGTTTAATAAATTAAAAAAATCTGGAGTTATATCTTCAAGATAGTAACTCATTAACTTTAAATAATAGGGATAATTTTTGGAATATGTTAGGTATGGTATATATATATTATGGGGGTTTAATTAATGCATTTTTTTATATAAATATTATATGATAGTATATATGGAAAATAAAGAAAAAAAATATAATAAAAATAAGAA
The DNA here is from genome assembly GCA_003547095.1 of Diversispora epigaea. NCBI lineage: Eukaryota > Fungi > Glomeromycota > Glomeromycetes > Diversisporales > Diversisporaceae > Diversispora > Diversispora epigaea. The sequence goes on along the minus strand of PQFF01000462.1, from coordinate 11,713 downwards.
AAAAATTTTTAAAAATAAGAAAATAAATAAAAAAAAAAGAAGAAAAGTACTTATTCAATCTATTAAAGGGAAGGAGCTACAAAGAGTCCAATAAAGGAGGTTATGGGATGAAAAAACTTTTAAAATATTTACACAGAATATAAGAGGAATAAATGATACTCTAAAACAGATTGATTGCTTAATTTTTGTATTGAAAATGAATATGATATTATTGGTTTAACAGAAACATGGGTAAATAAAAATAGTAATAACAGTAAATATATATTTAAATATATAATAATAAATCAAACACTGCATAGAGAAAATGAATATAGTTATATATGGGCTGATAGTGAACAATCTAAGGGTTCAGGTCTATGTTTAATGATCAAGAGTAAATGGGCAAAACACATTTATAAAACTAAAAAATATAAAGGCAATATTATATCAATCAAGATGGCATTTAAAAAAAAGATCAAAATGCAAATTATTCTTATATATTACCCAGCAAATGCAACAGAAAGCAAAGAAAGATCCCATATTTCAAAATGGATAATTAATGAGCTTGAGGAGCACCGAGATAGAGAAACACATTTTTCAATTGTAATAGGAGACTTCAATGCAACACCCAATCCAAGGTTAGATAGATTTAATAAGAATATAACATTAAATTTAAGATCAAACAAACCAGAAANCAAACAGAAAACCAAACAGAAGATTTCACATGGAGAAATAAAGCAAATGATATAAAAAGTCAAATAGATCAAATCTGGATATCAGATAATATACTGGATCACATGTTAAATACTATAATAATAGACACACGCTCAATAGCACAAAGTGATCATTCAGGAGTTTTATTAAATTTAAAATTTGACCTTTTTCAAGACAAATATCAAAATGGAAGAAGAATCAAAAATGCGGAAAATATAAATAGAATATCATTTAATTATAAAAATACATCTAACAAAGTTTGGAAAAAATTTGAGGATGAATAGAAGAACATATAAAATATAATTTGGAAATTCAACATAGATCAGTAGAAGAAAAATGGAATTTTTTAAGAAATGTCATATCTAAAGTGGCAAATGAGATTTTACCAAAAAAGAAATACATTACAATGGGCAGATATTCAGAAGAAAAACAGCTACATAATCATTTTGAATCATATAATCAAATCATAATACTAAGAAAAATATATGAATGGAGCAGACAAAAAATTTTTAAAAAAGACAATATAGAACTCCAAATAGCACAAAAAGTAGAAGAAAAAATTAAAATTCTTGAAGACAAATATAATTTTATAATAGAAAATCCTTTAATAAAAAGTAATGAAGAGCTCACAAAATGGATAGTAAATACTCGACAAACATATTATTCCTTAAGGAAAATTTTTAGAAATGAAATTAAAGAAACAAAACACAAGTCAATTATTGAGAATATACTAAATTGTCAAAAAAATTTTAAAGAAAATAAAAAGAATTACTTAAATAGTGCTTTAAAAAGAGAGAAGCCTAAGATAGTAACAGATAGTATAGTTAGGAAAGTTGGGTGTGAAACAGAAGTTATCACAGATCCTGAAGAAATAAAACAAGAAATTAAGAATACCTTTAAAAATTGGATAACAGAGAAACATATAGACCCAATTGACAAATACAGAGATTGGGAAGACATATATAAAGTTAAAGGAAACATTAAAGATGAATGGTACAACTCCATAAATAAAAAGTTTACAGTTGAGGAATTACAGAAAATAATAAGAAAAACTCCAAACAAAAAAGCACCAGGTCCGACGATGATAACAAATGAACTGTGGAAACACATGGGAGAAGAAACTTTAAAACTCTTAATTAATATTTTTAATCATATATTACAAAGTAGAGAAATACCCCATGAGTGGGTAGAGGGGTATATTTTTCCAATTGCAAAACCTAAAGATTGGGAAAAAAATATGTGGAATACTAGACCAATTACATTACTAGAAACANATTTGAGGATGAAATAGAAGAACATATAAAATATAATTTGGAAATTCAACATAGATCAGTAGAAGAAAAATGGAATTTTTTAAGAAATGTCATATCTAAAGTGGCAAATGAGATTTTACCAAAAAAGAAATACATTACAATGGGCAGATATTCAGAAGAAAAACAGCTACATAATCATTTTGAATCATATAATCAAATCATAATACTAAGAAAAATATATGAATGGAGCAGACAAAAAATTTTTAAAAAAGACAATATAGAACTCCAAATAGCACAAAAAGTAGAAGAAAAAATTAAAATTCTTGAAGACAAATATAATTTTATAATAGAAAATCCTTTAATAAAAAGTAATGAAGAGCTCACAAAATGGATAGTAAATACTCGACAAACATATTATTCCTTAAGGAAAATTTTTAGAAATGAAATTAAAGAAACAAAACACAAGTCAATTATTGAGAATATACTAAATTGTCAAAAAAATTTTAAAGAAAATAAAAAGAATTACTTAAATAGTGCTTTAAAAAGAGAGAAGCCTAAGATAGTAACAGATAGTATAGTTAGGAAAGTTGGGTGTGAAACAGAAGTTATCACAGATCCTGAAGAAATAAAACAAGAAATTAAGAATACCTTTAAAAATTGGATAACAGAGAAACATATAGACCCAATTGACAAATACAGAGATTGGGAAGACATATATAAAGTTAAAGGAAACATTAAAGATGAATGGTACAACTCCATAAATAAAAAGTTTACAGTTGAGGAATTACAGAAAATAATAAGAAAAACTCCAAACAAAAAAGCACCAGGTCCGACGATGATAACAAATGAACTGTGGAAACACATGGGAGAAGAAACTTTAAAACTCTTAATTAATATTTTTAATCATATATTACAAAGTAGAGAAATACCCCATGAGTGGGTAGAGGGGTATATTTTTCCAATTGCAAAACCTAAAGATTGGGAAAAAAATATGTGGAATACTAGACCAATTACATTACTAGAAACAGCAAGGAAAATTTTTTCTAAGGGGATCTACAATAGATTAAGTAAAGTTCTGACAAAACAAAAAATTTTAAATGAAAATAACTGGGCGGGTCTTCCAGAAGGCTCAATACAAGGACCAATACATATTCTTAACAACTGCATAGAAGAAGCAAAAGAGTATAAAAAAGAAATATGGATTCTATCACAAGATATTTCAAAAGCCTTCGATTCTATCAATAATGATATACTCAAAAAAAGCATGGAAAGAATTAAAATACCTAACAATATTATTGAAATTATACATAAACTAACAGTAACAAGATCTAGTAGAGTAATTACTTTCCATGGTCTCACAGACCCTTTTAATCCAAAAATGGGAATAGAGCAAGGGGACTCTTTATCTCCTCTTTTATGGAGGATATATTATGACCCTCTATTAGAAAGAATACAGAATATGAAAGAGGGATATTTAATGGAAACAACACAATATGGAGATTTACAAACTGATATGGGAAAAATAAAAAGTATAAAAATAAATTCTTTTGCATATATGGATGATACAACTTATATAGCAAGTAATAAGAACCAACTCAAAAATATTTTAACTAAAGTAGAAGAATTCTCAAATATCACAGGCATTAGAGTTAATGCAGAAAAATCTCATTTAATATGCATAAATCCAAAAAAGGAACATAAAATATCGAAGCAGGGAAAGTTTATAAATAAAAAAGATAAGAATAGAATAAACTCAGTTAAATTTATGAAAGAAAAAATAATAGCACACAAAAAAAATGAATATGTAAGGATACTAGGTATATGGATTTCAGCAGATGGAAAGAAGAGTCATCAAAAAACATTAATTGAAGAGAAAGCTAGAAACATATGTAGAATGGTAGAAAGGGCAAAAATAACAGATAAAGGAGCAAGATATATAATAAATCACGTACTTTTTCCAGCAATAGAATATCTTTTAAATGATGTTTACTTAAATACAAGTATGTGTAAGAAAATAAACTCAATATGTCTTAAGACATTTAAACATAAAGCTGGATTTGCACAAACAGCAATTAACAGTACAGTATCTTTCACTTGAAAGAAGGATATAATATATTTGATATTGAAGATAGACAATTACAATTACATATAAAAAATTTTAACGATAGAATAAATAGGAATGATTTATTACGAGAATCAACATAGATAAGATTACAACAATTTCAAAATTGGTTATGGACTGATAAATTGATATTTGATAAGAATTTGATATATAAGATAAAAGACAATTTTAATCTAAATGCAATGATAATAAGCAAAGCAAAAGAAAAATTAATTGTATGGGAATCTACATACAAAGGAAAATCAATAATTACAATCCCTAGTGGGGCAAATATACATTTAAACAATTATGGGAAGACCTGGGATATGAAGAAAAATTATTACAGTCAAACCTATATATAATCACCACCTCGGGATCAAATTTTGGTGGTGATTATAAGCAAATGTGATATTACAAAAAACTTATATATAATCACCACATAGAAAAAGGATATTACTGGTGATTATAAATTTTATTAACAGGCACAGCTTGATTTAATTGGTTAAAAATTAACACATGTAATGCATGACTTAATGCATGTGATTGGTGTAATCATAAGTTTGAAATTTTACTGGCTGAACTTAACGCGTGATCTATACGGGTTGCCCAAATCCCAAATAATTTGGGATTTGGGACGCCAAAATGCACAAATTACTAGTATTTGGGATTTGGGATTTGGGATTTCGGCAAAAAATACTAATCATAATTTGGGATTTGGGATTTGGGATTTCGGCAAAAAATACTAATCATAATTTGGGATTTGGGATTTGGGATTTTGGCATTTGGGATTTTGGCATTTGGATTTTGAATTTGGGCGGCAGGTATAGCGTGATCTATGTTTTCAAGTCAGAAGACAATATATTACTAATAGATCACATGAAATATGTGATTATACATGGGGAAATTTCTTATAGATGGGATTATAATTAGTGGTGATAGTGATTATATATAAAATCAATATATGAGGTGATTATATATAGGGAAAATTAATATAAAAAATTTGGGAACAAAAAAAACGGTGATTATAACGAAAGGTGATTATATACGAGATGATTATACATAAGTTTGACTGTACATAAAGGCTTAAGAGAAAATGGAATAATGTTTGTAGAACAAATAATGAATTTAAATTTTAAAGACATACTGGATTGGCATCATATTCAAACTACATGTCCAAAAAGAGGGAAGCCACCAGGATGGTATACTTATATTGACCAAAAAAAAAGATTATATAACTAACATGATACAAGACAAGTTAAGAAATCTTTATGCACATAATCTTAATACCTTTAATAACTTAACAAAAAAACATGTATCTACAAAAAAACTATGGATCGCACACCCAGTAATTTTACAAATGATAAATAATATTGTACAGGAAAGAAGACTAAAGATAATTTGTCATAAAGTCAAAGCATACTCAGGAGATAAATACAATGAAATCGCGGACTCCTTAGCTAAAATACCAGGATTTATAGAAGGCATCACAAATAATATTTTCGAAGGTACAACAATATCTCTGAATTACAACAATATAACAGACCGTAGCTTCATACCAATATGGAAATTTACTCCAATAGAAACACCTGTCAAAGACACAATTAAAGAAATTAATAGACTTAAATTGATGTTGAATTTTAAATATCAGGAAAGATTCAAATACATAATGACTAATACAAAATGTAATGAAATAGATTGGGATTTAACATTCAAGACCAAACATCCCAGTAAGATAACATCAAATATTACAAACAAAGAAGATTCAAATAAAAGAAGTTTTGCTTTAAAACTGTTGTGTGAAGAATTGCCAACTCTTTCAAAAAGATATATACATAAACCAAATTTATATAGCAGCTCATCATGTATATTATGTGAGAAATTGGTGGAAGAAGATAATATGCATGTCTTCACATGCAAACAAAAAGGGCAAATAGATCCAATAAAGAACTTAACTAATAAATTCAAAGAGATTTTAATTGAAAAAATCAAGAAGGAAAAACCTGGTATAGACATTAAAATAATTAAAAAAGTTGTAAGTGAAGTTGATATTCTAAACTATACATATGAGAAGGATTATACTTAGGGTTCCGCAAAAAAGATCCAAATCACGGATCGGATCCGGATTGCACTGTACGGATCCGGATAGGATCTTAAGGTTTCGAATCGCGGATCGATTCGAATCCAGAAAAAATGAGATTCGACGGTTCCGAATATTGTTTTTTTGGATTCGAATCGATTCGTGATCCAAGGATTCTATAGCTATGAAAAGGATAAAAGAATTCTAGGGGGGGGAGGAGAAAAAATTTTTTATTCATCAAAATTTTTAATGGATTCGAATATTTTTTTAATGGATTCGAATATTTTTTTAACGGATTCGAATATTTTTTAACAGATTCAAATATTTTTTAACAGATTCGAATATTTTTTAATGGATTCGAATATTCAGATTGGATTCGGATCGATCCGAATATAATCAAAATTGGATTCGGATTTTAAAAAGTTGGATCCGTATATGACGAATCTGGATCCGGATTAAGAATTAGAATATCGGATTCGATCCGAATATTGATAAAATCCGATCCGATCTGACTTTGCGAAACCCTAATTATACTTTATCAAAAAATTATTCAGACTTAAGTTTTTTTGATATTATTAAAGGCTTTATACCCAATATTTTAGTTACAAAAGTAAAAAAGATTTGTAGAAACAAAAAAGCAAAGACAAATAAAATAATCATAGATGTTTTAGAAAAGTTTCAAAAAATACTTAAACAGATATGGAAAGAAAGATGTGATAAGGTTATTGAATGGAAGATAAAGAATGGTATAACTAATAAAGATAAAAGAACAAGACAAATAAGGAATAATAAAAGGACAAAAATACAGATTGACAAAATATCAAATATAAAAGAGGGAAATTTGCATATATCAAAAATGATGGAAAAAATAAATTTTCAAAGAAAACAAAAACAGAAAGAGGAGGATTTAGAGTTTTTTACAAATGAAATTTTTCTTAATACTTTTACTTATAAAGGAAACAATTTATATAAAATAAAAATTTTTTCTGATGAGGACATGGCCATCAGTTCTTAAGCTTAATAACTTAGGCAATGATGGGCCGGACGGTAAATCTAGCATAGCTTATTTTAGTCAGTTTCAATAGATATATTATAATCTTATGTACAAGCTTGTATTATAATTTTATTAATAAAAAATTTATTGGAGCATGGCTCCGTTGGAAAAAAAATTACAAGATACTAATTCCTTACATCATAATAATACCTACTACGATACTAATTTAATATCAATTCTTGTGTTACAAATATATGAAACATATTATTTTAACAAAAATATAAATTATGTAAACAAGAGTTTAAGGTCAGGGAAGTTTGAATTTTAAATTTGTATTGTATATTTTTTTATTTATTTATGTTTGATGTATTTAATTCGTAATACTACTGTTGTATAAAGCAATTCCACTAACTATGCCAGATACAAATGTTCCCTTTTGTGAACTTATGTATGCTAAAACTTCAAAGGTAGTTGACATATTTTTGAATAAAAGATTTATTTTTTAAAAAATTCGAATTACTAGTGTTTCAATTTATAAGTAATTTTTTCAATAGATTCATTAATCAAAAAAAGATAAAAATAAAAATCAATATATTTATTTCAAAAAATTCATTTAATTTATTTAATTCTTACAAACAAGAGGTTTAAGTTAGGGGAGCTTTGTATTTATGATATTTAATTTGACTCATTTTAATTAAAAAAGTTTTTATAGAGATAGTATGAATTATACCATGATTCAAAACATTTACAATAAAATATGCTTAATTGATTTATTCTTCTATACATTATTATTTTCAGCAAAAACTTTAGTATCTGCTTTTATTGACATTTCATTATGCTTTGCTCAATGCAATATATGTTTGCCCATCAGCAAAAATTGATTCATCTACATCAGGAAATTATTTTATTCATAGTATTCATGTAAACTGCATGTAAACCACATATAATATATTACACGCGATATATATGCATATTATACGTGGTTTACATGCAGGGTGGTGTAAACCGCATGTAAACTACATGTAAACCACATATAAATACATGCAGTTTACATGTGGTTTACACTACCTTGCATGTAAACCATGTATAATATGCATATATATCGTGTGTAATATATTATATGTGGTTTACATGCAGTTTACATGAATACTGTGAATAAAATAATTTCCTGATGTAGAGATACTGTAATATGGGAATTGTCAATCCTTGAGTTTTGGGTATTTCAATGCAAATGCATTTTGGAGGGATGAATTCAATTAACCCTAGAATAACCAGTGAAAAAACTATTGCAATTCCAGTTTTTAATAGAAAGGCTACTTTAACCATGTTTTCATCAACAATTGTCAGAACATACCTAAAGAATTATTTAAAAATATTACAAATGCAACTTCTTTTAAAACTATTTTGTCAAATAGTTTGTATAATGATAAAATATTTTATCAGTTTAATATGACTTGAAGACCTTTCATATAATCTTTAGCAATTGATAGATAGGGACCTCTCCATTTGGAGAAAGACCAATAATTTGATTAATTTTTACAATATCCAACTATATGTGTTGTATTTAATGTATATTGATTATTGTTTATCTTTTATGCTATTACTAATTTAGTTTGTGGATTTAATATTCCTATTCTAAGTTTCTCTTGATAAAATGTTGAATCAGTTTGTTGACAATGACAAGTGGTAAGAAATAATGGAAGAAATTTTCCTACTGAAGATTTTATCTATATTAACTGGTAAGAGAACTGAAATTCCTCCAAATTCTAAATGATTTTTTTTTATGTAGCCATGTAATATTTAAGAAATAACAACATTTGTACTGTTCTCATAGAAGTTTCACAATAATGATATTGTGGCGGTCTGCCCAGAACAAAGAGTAAAGTTACGTCAATCAGTCCCACTAAATCGAACTCTCGTCACACCCCTTTTCGTACTAACTCAAAGTACTCTTGTACGCAATATTTCGTAACGCCCACTATCCGCCAGTAGGATCAAGCAGTCACTTGCTTACTCGCAAAGAATAGATATATAAAACAAACTCTTAACACAGTACACACAGGTGCGATCTGAAGGTACGTGTGTAAGTGGAGTAAAAGTATCTTTTTACAGCTCACTACACAAACTTCCGAATCTTAGCTTCAGACTTTATTCAGTAACTTTATTCAAGAAATTACAAAATTAGTAATAGAGGTATTACGGGCTGTTAACCGTTTCTCACCAATATTACTGTTATCACGAAATAAAAATATTAAAAACGTATCAAATTGTTACGGTGTATATCGAAACTTTTAAACTTATTGCAAAGATGTAACAACAAAAATATATCACTGCTTTGGCGTGTCTTATCTCTGCTGCTAAATCAAAACAATATGTTTCTATCTTTATTATTTATTTTTATTATAAAATGCGTACCAAAAGATTATTTATTATTTTATTACAAATTAGGTGAAAGATTTTCGTAATTATTCGAAATGTACCAAAAGAAATTAAAATTATAAAAATTGTAAAAATGAGCTGATCTTTTTCACATCCTAATTTACCAATCTATTTTATACACTTTCGAACTTATTTTCCTTCATCCTGTGTTGTCACGTCTAAACACGTTCTTTTCTATTTTTAAAGATGACACACAAGGATGAAATACTTCGTACAAAGATGAATAATCTGTCATCTAGATGGTAACACACTTATCCGGTTACACTGTCATCTTAATGTCATCTCCCGTGACCTTCGCAACATTTCAAAATCCCGTGCACATCTCATGTGGAGTTCGTGCACCCTCAAACATTTCCTCCTTCAAGGGGGAGCTCCTGCGACCCCACATTCATACCCCATAAATTGCTCATTAACTGCAGATGCATTTCGCCGCACATTTTCAGTAATCTTTCGTACTCCTGTTTCGGAATCTTGTAGATCCAGTCAGGTCTGACCAGTTGGAGATTCTTTGGTCGCAGCATTCTGACTGCTTGTGCAAGAGATCTTAACCTTTGTGCTATCTGGTATGTCCGTGATCCGTTCTGATTATACATGTTCCCAAAATTGATTTTGGATTTTTGAGGTATTTCGACTTTTTGAGATTTATGCAGAATCTATTCTATATATGGAAGTAAAAAAAGTACCCAGTTATGTGTATCTTCAATCAAAGAATAAATCTGGGTGGTCAAAAAATTTCGGGTTTTAAGTAAAATAATTTCGTCTTCTATGAAAAACTATTTCGACTTTTTTCTCCAAAATTGCAATTTCGGGGCCCCAAAATAATTTTGCGTGCAAGTATACATCAGTAATTTTTATATAACGTTATATAACGTTCTATGGACGGAACGTTCGTATTGCGTTCTAGAACGACACCTACGTACTAGAACGTAACGTTCTAGTACGCTATAAATACGTACCGTTTATACTACGTTTAATGAACGGTGTATATATAACGTTATATATCGCCGTTTTAGAACGTATAACGAACGTTTCGTATTAATAACGTTGTATATCGGTGTTTATTATCGTTAGTCAGTACGGTACGAAATGTTCGTTTTTACGTGATATATAATGATATTTAAAGCATCGTTTAATAACATAGACGAGCAGAACGTATTTATTGTGATCTAGAACGTCGGATTAATTGCTTTAATATTTTTTTTATTAAATTTATCGTTAAATAACGTTTTTTTCAAAAATTACACTTTTTTTGAATATAAAATTTAATTTCAATCTTTATTATTTTCTTTTATTAACTATTATTTTACTTTTATTATAATTATTACATGAAATATATAAAAAAATATTATTTCGTTATGAATTTTTTAAAATATTAAAGTAATAAACATCATTTTTCATTCCATATCGCTTTCATCTATATTGTATTCGTCCAAATTTATATCGTTTTCTTCATTAGAGTCAATATAAATTACGCCATCATCTTCGTTGTTCTCATTCATATTGTCATTGTTATCCTTTTCGAATTCTGAGGCGGATCCTGAGGATGATTCTGATTCTGATGATGAAATATAGATATTTCCATTTTCGATTTTATCCTAAATTATAACGATATTTAACGTTTTTTTTTGTTTTCTGGTGTCTTCAATAAATTAATATAAAACTTACTATATATTTTCTGATTTTTGATTTCATGATTACGTCTTTTATTTGTATACCTCCATTATCGGGATCAAGAGTTATTTCAATTACTCCTACGGCAAACGCAAGGAGGTATTTTGTTTTCTTAGCGGGATTTGTAAAAGCTTTTTGTAATATTCTATTACACCATGTTAGTTTTTCATCGTCATCGTCTTCATTTATCTTTTTATGTAATTTTTTGAATGCTTTTCTAACTTCTTCTTTTTTTTTCCAATCCATTATTTCTTTTTCCGTCGCGCTGGTATTAATACTTGGTAATGAATCTTCGCCAAAGGTAGAAAATATTGACGATTTAATTTTGGCACACACACACACACACACACACACACACACACACCAACCATATTGCCCCTCTTTGATCGAAGTTTCAATAGCAACTATATTATAAAACGTTATTTAACGTCATTTTTTATTAAATGTCATTTAATATAAAGTAAATTATTAATTAAATTATATAC
>PQFF01000461.1:14626-26607 GCA_003547095.1 Diversispora epigaea | reverse complement strand
ACAAATAAAAATAAAAATAAATAAATAAATAAATAAATAAATAAATAAATAACTAAGTAATACTAACTAATTATAAATATAATAACAATATAATAAATAATATAAGTTATTAATATATAATAGTAATTAAAATACATCTCAACAATTACTTTGGTAACAGCGCTTACAATTATATACTATTTTATAAAATTTTATTAATAATTATAAAACTTCAAATTTCATTAAACTATTAATAAAGTAATAATTTACCTCCATAAATTCTTTATCGTTCGTTAGCAAGCATATTTCATTTTTGATTTTTTTAATATCTGTCTCCATACCACTTTGACCTTTTTTCATATCTGCAAAATCTGTTTCGAGCTTATTTAGTTTTTCGTAGATTTTTAGAATTATTGCCCTATTATCTGTATTTTTAAATAACATATTAAATTAAACCATATACATTCTTAAACACTTTTGTTATAGTTTTATTACCATCGTTACTTTCTGATATATCGTTGTTTCTTGCAGCTCGTCGAGAAGAACTTACGGAAGGTCGAGAAGATCTTACGGAAGGTCGCGAATATACATGTTCCCAAAATTGATTTTGGATTTTTGAGGTATTTCGACTTTTTGAGATTTATACAGAATCTATTCTATATATGGAAGTAAAAAAAGTATCCAGTTATGTGTATCTTTAATCAAAGAATAAATCTGGATAGTCAAAAAATTTCGGATTTTAAATAAAATAATTTCGTCTTCTATGAAAAACTATTTCGACTTTTTTCCCCAAAATACCAATTTCGGGGCCCCAAAATAATTTTGCGTGCAAGTATAGTCGTGAAGAACTTGCGGAAGGTCGCGAAGTTTTTTTGTGGATACCTGAAATAAGAGTACTGAAACTCATTGAGAAAATATGTATTTCAAATTGAAAAAAATATGTAAAGAAAATATGTATTTCAAATTGAAAAAATATGTAAAGAAAATATGTAAAGAAAATATGTATTTCTTATACTGGAATAAAAACTATCATATTTACAGAGAAATATAAATATGTTAAAAATATTATACACTTTCGCAATTTTACATCCATTTTAGTTCTGGCTAAAGTATGTGAGACTTAGGAGTATAAAAATATAGACGAAAAAAATTGACTATGAGACTTAGGAGTATAAAAATAAAGACGAAAAAAATTGACTATACACTTTCGCAATTTTACGTCCATTTTAGTTCTGGCTAAAGTATGTGAAACTTAGGAGTATAAAAATATAGACGACTGAACGTAAGGGTCTAACATTTGTGACACAGTGCACGTGACATAATTAAAGGATCTACATTTATACATATTATAACTTATCAAAATACGAATATATTCGAAAGTATAAATCTATTTATTTTACAGATATAGCATTTTTAATAATTTTGTGATATAAAAAGAATATAAGATTTTATAATAATTGTAAAACAAAAACGAAAACTTTTAAATTCTTTTATATCACAAAATTATATAAAATTGCAAAACAAAATGAATATATTAGAAAGTATAAATATATATTTATTTTACAGATATAGCATTTATTATAAAATCTTATATTCTTTTTATATCACAAAATTATNGTATATTTATCAATTAATATAGAAAATTGCAAAACAAATCAAATATGTTCGGAAGTTTTTCTTTATTATTGAAAAGATAAATTTGAAAATTTGAAAAGATATATAAGTACTATGAAAAAATATATTAAAAAATGTCTAAAAACTTCAGTAAAAATATTAAACTTTAATTTAAAAACAATGTCTGTAAATTTTAAATGTCTATATTGTGATCGTTATCTTTCGAGCCGAAATGCATACTCCCAATATGTAAAATATTATAATGAACTTAAAGAACTTAATATCAGTACGGAGGAATCCAATAATGATATTTCAGATACGGTCTCGAGTATAAATGAAATGTCATTAGAAAGTGATGATTTTAGTCAAATTGAAGAATTGCAAAGTATCTGAGAAGAAAACCTACCGCCAGTATCCGAAATTTCTTACCAATATGAAAGTGATTCAAATTATGCTGGTGATGTTTCTCTTCGTTCGGAAGAATTTGAAAACTTTGATGAAATTTTATCCGAAAGTTTGCAAAATTATACAGAAAAATCTGATACCAATATGAGTAATACTCTGGAAGAATTTGAACCTAAAAGTTTGACTTTGCAAGATAATATAGAAGAATCCGAAGTTAAAATTAAAGAATTTTCAAACGAGACATATGCAGATTTAATGACTCTTGTTACAAAACACAATCTTAGTAATAAAGCTGAAAATTCAATTATAAAATTTTTTAATAGACATTCAGATTTATCTCAATCACCTCTTCCAAAAAATATCGAAACTGGTCGAAAGTTCTTTTTTTTTTTTTTTTNAGTGATGATTTTAGTCAAATTGAAGAATTGCAAAGTATCTGAGAAGAAAACCTACCGCCAGTATCCGAAATTTCTTACCAATATGAAAGTGATTCAAATTATGCTGATGATGTTTCTCTTCGTTCGGAAGAATTTGAAAACTTTGATGAAATTTTATCCGAAAGTTTGCAAAATTATACAGAAAAATCTGATACCAATATGAGTAATACTCTGGAAGAATTTGAACCTAAAAGTTTGACTTTGCAAGATAATATAGAAGAATCCGAAGTTAAAATTAAAGAATTTTCAAACGAGACATATGCAGATTTAATGACTCTTGTTACAAAACACAATCTTAGTAATAAAGCTGAAAATTCAATTATAAAATTTTTTAATAGACATTCAGATTTATCTCAATCACCTCTTCCAAAAAATATCGAAACTGGTCGAAAGTTCTTTTTTTTTTTTTTTTATTAGACTCACAAGAGCTTAAGATTAATGTGCAATACAAATTTACAAGTTCCGAAAAACTAAAAACAAGTACATATACAAAAAATCTAATGACTAAATTAATATATTGCTATACTAATAACCGCCTGCCCAACTGTGACCAACATCAAACAATGTTGGAAGATGCGAAAGCACCACACTTGTCGAAAAAAAGAAAAAAACTATGAGACCATAATTTTGTAATCCCGCCCCTTCAACACCTTGCCGAACAACATCGGTCCCCACAATTTCCTTCTTCCTCCTACAACCCCTTAGAGAACAACTTCTCACCCTTTATACTTTAACATTACTCCCCCAGTGTTAACACGGTACTCCTGCGGACTTTAGGCTATGGCTAGTAGTGGATCAGTCCAAGGCGAGTCATCATTGGTGTATTACTTTTCGAACCTAAGTTCTCCCACTTAATGTCTCGCCCCGAAAGCTGCGTTTCCAATCGACTGTTAGACCCCTGCAAGTTGTAAGTTAAAGTACCCAATAATTTTTATTAACATCCATATCCCCTGTCGATACCGTTGTACCCCGCGTATTCTCCCCAAATCAACACGCCGATCGTCGTCCAAATTCCACGTGTTCATCCTCGTAATTTTTCATTATGCGCCAAATGATCGTCATGATCGACAATCAGGGTCAAACCGAAATTTGACAATTCCCCAAAAAAAGTTATTGCCATGAAAAAAGAGAGAATTTGTGGCGCAGAACCTCTTCTTATCTAAAGAAAATAAACAGCGCTAGTTAACTTCTTCGTTTCCCACGTTCGTATTTAAAGTGATACTTTCGACATCAGGATAAAGGTAGTGACCGCCAACTGTTCTTTCGTTACTTTATATACCTTTGTATTGGTATGAAAAGAGTAAAAATTTTCTTTCATACGCTCCCGAAAAGAAAGCAAAGAAACCGTCTACGTTTTCCACTGAAGAACCTAGAACCAAACACCAGAAATAACATCGCAAGCTCCTACAAGAACTTTTGGTTTAGCCCTTTAGTCTTATCCGATATGACCGTTAACCTCCAACTAAAAACGGACTTGTAAAAACCCGTTCCGTTATTTACTGCGCATTTTGAGTATTCGCAAGAGAAGAGAAAGAGTTTTTTTTTTTGGTCGAAAGTTTTTTTTTTTTTTTTTTTATTAGACTCGCAAGGGCTTAAGATTAATGCATAATACAAATTTACAAGTTCTGAAAAACTAAAAAACAAGTACAATTACAAGAAGTCTATGACTAAATTAATATATTTCTATACTAATTACCGCCTACCCAACTGCGACCAACATAAAATTACGTTGGAAGATGCGAAAACACCACACTTGTCATAAAAAATAAAAAATTATGAGGCCATAATTTTGTAATCCCACCCCTTCGACTCCTTACCGAACAACATCGGTCCCCACATATATGACTTCTTTCCACCTACAACACCTTAGAGGACAACTCCTCGCCCTTTATACCTTTATGCTGTCTCCCGGAGGTTAACACAAGAACCCGGACCCCAGATTTAAGAAAAAAGCTCAGACCTACACGCATTAGATGTTGGTGAAATTATTTGTCGAACCGGAGGGTTCTCCCAGCATACCCTGCAATGTCCAGAACTAAATCCCCGATCAAACCGTCAACAAGTCACGTGGTAAAGATATCCAATATTTATAATTCCAATAATTTTATAACATCCACACTGCCGATCGTCACCGTAGTCCCACAAAACGTCACAGTTTTTGCGTCACACCTGATCATCAAGATCGACAATTCAGGGTCAAACCGAGATTTGACAATTTCCCCAAAAAGTTATGGCCATGAAAAATGGAAAATTTTGTGACGCAAAAATACCCTTCGTAAGCGAAAGTTTTAAACAGCTCCAGAAAAACTTCTTTGTTTCCACCGTTCGTTCGTACTAGACTACTTTTCCCAGGGGAGAGGTAGTGACAACTAACTCGTTCTTTCGCTACTTTATATATCCCGTATTAACACGAAAAAAAATAAAACATATTTTTCCCGCGTGCCCTCAAGAAAAAGAGAAGAGACGTTGTTTACGTTTTCCACCAAAGAAACCAGAACCAGACACCGGAAACAGAACGTCGCAGACTTATTCCTCAATTCAGGCCCTCGAACTAGTCTTATCAGGTCGACCTGCTATCTTCCAACTAGATATTAGAGAAAAATAAGTTCACTTAAGTTTGTTTGCTGCGCCTAAGAATAACTGACGCGGAGAGAGAGTATCACATTTTTTTTGGTTGAAAGTTTTTTTTTTTTTTTTTTTTATTAGACTCGCAAGGGCTTAAGATTAATGCGTAATACAAATTTACAAGTTCCGAAAAACTAAAAAACAAGTACAATTACAAAAAGTCTATGACTAAATTAATATATTTCTATACTAATTACCGTCTACCCAACTGCGACCAATATAAAATTACGTTGGAAGATGTGAAAGCATCACACTTGTCATAAAAAATAAAAACTATGAGACCATAATTTTGTAATCCCACCCCTTCGACTCCTTACCGAACAACATCGGTCCCCACATATATGACTTCTTCCCACCTACAACACCTTAGAGGACAACTCCTCGCCCTTTATACCTTTACGCTGTTTCCCGGAGGTTAACACAAGAACCCGGACCCCAGATTTAAGAAAAAGGCTCAGACCTACACGCATTAGATGTTGGTGAAATTATTTGTCGAACCGGANAAGTCTATGACTAAATTAATATATTTCTATACTAATTACCGTCTACCCAACTGCGACCAATATAAAATTACGTTGGAAGATGTGAAAGCATCACACTTGTCATAAAAAATAAAAACTATGAGACCATAATTTTGTAATCCCACCCCTTCGACTCCTTACCGAACAACATCGGTCCCCACATATATGACTTCTTCCCACCTACGACACCTTAGAGGACAACTCCTCGCCCTTTATACCTTTACGCTGTTTCCCGGAGGTTAACACAAGAACCCGGACCCCAGATTTAAGAAAAAGGCTCAGACCTACACGCATTAGATGTTGGTGAAATTATTTGTCGAACCGGAAGGTTCTCCCAGCATACCCCATCAGGAATTAAATATAAACGTTCTAGTGCGTCCAAAATACACCAATCTATAGCGTTTTACGAACACCATCTACGTTCATATAGCGTATTAAATATGCCGTTCTAGTGCGTTCTCCAAACACTTTGTATATATAGCGTACTAGAATGCACCATTCTAGTGCGTTCTCCGAACGTTTCGTATATATAGCGTACTAGAACGTACTGTTCTAGTGCGTTCTCTGAACGTTTCGTATATCATCAGGAAACTTTTCGGGACGTAAATTTACAGAAAATTTACGGGACATACAGAAATTTACGCCTAAAAAAATCAATTTTTTTGAATTTGATCACTATTTATAAGACAGGGAGCGATTTTTTACTAAGATATTTCTATGACAGATCGAAAGATCTGGTTCTTAGCTACAAAATAATATATGTTTCATTTCTGTAACATCAATATTCGCGAAGATATTCACGTTTAAAGTTTTACATTTGTGAAAAAATTTCCGCGTAAATTTTCCGAAAATTTTCGTAATTCTGCCGGAAATTTCTATGACGTCACGTAAATTTCCGGCAGAATTATTCTAGTGCGTTCTCCGAACGTTTCGTATATATAGCGTACTAGAACGCACCGTTCTAGTGCGTTCTCCGAACGTTTCGTATATATAGCGTACTAGAACGCACCGTTCTAGTGCGTTCTCCGAACGTTTCGTATATATAGCGTACTAGAACGCACCGTTCTAGTGCGTTCTCCGAACGTTTCGTATATATAGCGTACTAGAACGCACCGTTCTAGTGCGTTCTCCGAACGTTTCGTATATATAGCGTACTAGAACGCACCGTTCTAGTGCGTTCTCCGAACGTTTCGTATATATAGCGTACTAGAACGCACCGTTCTAGTGCGTTCTCCGAACGTTTCGTATATATAGCGTACTAGAACGCACCGTTCTAGTGCGTTCTCCGAACGTTTCGTATATATAGCGTACTAGAACGCACCGTTCTAGTGCGTTCTCCGAACGTTTCGTATATATAGCGTACTAGAACGCACCGTTCTAGTGCGTTCTCCGAACGTTTCGTATATATAGCGTACTAGAACGCACCGTTCTAGTGCGTTCTCCGAACGTTTCGTATATATAGCGTACTAGAACGCACCGTTCTAGTGCGTTCTCCGAACGTTTCGTATATATAGCGTACTAGAACGCACCGTTCTAGTGCGTTCTCCGAACGTTTCGTATATATAGCGTACTAGAACGCACCGTTCTAGTGCGTTCTCCGAACGTTTCGTATATATAGCGTACTAGAACGCACCGTTCTAGTGCGTTCTCCGAACGTTTCGTATATATAGCGTACTAGAACGCACCGTTCTAGTGCGTTCTCCGAACGTTTCGTATATATAGCGTACTAGAACGCACCGTTCTAGTGCGTTCTCCGAACGTTTCGTATATATAGCGTACTAGAACGCACCGTTCTAGTGCGTTCTCCGAACGTTTCGTATATATAGCGTACTAGAACGCACCGTTCTAGTGCGTTCTCCGAACGTTTCGTATATATAGCGTACTAGAACGCACCGTTCTAGTGCGTTCTCCGAACGTTTCGTATATATAGCGTACTAGAACGCACCGTTCTAGTGCGTTCTCCGAACGTTTCGTATATATAGCGTACTAGAACGCACCGTTCTAGTGCGTTCTCCGAACGTTTCGTATATATAGCGTACTAGAACGCACCGTTCTAGTGCGTTCTCCGAACGTTTCGTATATATAGCGTACTAGAACGCACCGTTCTAGTGCGTTCTCCGAACGTTTCGTATATATAGCGTACTAGAACGCACCGTTCTAGTGCGTTCTCCGAACGTTTCGTATATATAGCGTACTAGAACGCACCGTTCTAGTGCGTTCTCCGAACGTTTCGTATATATAGCGTACTAGAACGCACCGTTCTAGTGCGTTCTCCGAACGTTTCGTATATATAGCGTACTAGAACGCACCGTTCTAGTGCGTTCTCCGAACGTTTCGTATATATAGCGTACTAGAACGCACCGTTCTAGTGCGTTCTCCGAACGTTTCGTATATATAGCGTACTAGAACGCACCGTTCTAGTGCGTTCTCCGAACGTTTCGTATATATAGCGTACTAGAACGCACCGTTCTAGTGCGTTCTCCGAACGTTTCGTATATATAGCGTACTAGAACGCACCGTTCTAGTGCGTTCTCCGAACGTTTCGTATATATAGCGTACTAGAACGCACCGTTCTAGTGCGTTCTCCGAACGTTTCGTATATATAGCGTACTAGAACGCACCGTTCTAGTGCGTTCTCCGAACGTTTCGTATATATAGCGTACTAGAACGCACCGTTCTAGTGCGTTCTCCGAACGTTTCGTATATATAGCGTACTAGAACGCACCGTTCTAGTGCGTTCTCCGAACGTTTCGTATATATAGCGTACTAGAACGCACCGTTCTAGTGCGTTCTCCGAACGTTTCGTATATATAGCGTACTAGAACGCACCGTTCTAGTGCGTTCTCCGAACGTTTCGTATATATAGCGTACTAGAACGCACCGTTCTAGTGCGTTCTCCGAACGTTTCGTATATATAGCGTACTAGAACGCACCGTTCTAGTGCGTTCTCCGAACGTTTCGTATATATAGCGTACTAGAACGCACCGTTCTAGTGCGTTCTCCGAACGTTTCGTATATATAGCGTACTAGAACGCACCGTTCTAGTGCGTTCTCCGAACGTTTCGTATATATAGCGTACTAGAACGCACCGTTCTAGTGCGTTCTCCGAACGTTTCGTATATATAGCGTACTAGAACGCACCGTTCTAGTGCGTTCTCCGAACGTTTCGTATATATAGCGTACTAGAACGCACCGTTCTAGTGCGTTCTCCGAACGTTTCGTATATATAGCGTACTAGAACGCACCGTTCTAGTGCGTTCTCCGAACGTTTCGTATATATAGCGTACTAGAACGCACCGTTCTAGTGCGTTCTCCGAACGTTTCGTATATATAGCGTACTAGAACGCACCGTTCTAGTGCGTTCTCCGAACGTTTCGTATATATAGCGTACTAGAACGCACCGTTCTAGTGCGTTCTCCGAACGTTTCGTATATATAGCGTACTAGAACGCACCGTTCTAGTGCGTTCTCCGAACGTTTCGTATATATAGCGTACTAGAACGCACCGTTCTAGTGCGTTCTCCGAACGTTTCGTATATATAGCGTACTAGAACGCACCGTTCTAGTGCGTTCTCCGAACGTTTCGTATATATAGCGTACTAGAACGCACCGTTCTAGTGCGTTCTCCGAACGTTTCGTATATATAGCGTACTAGAACGCACCGTTCTAGTGCGTTCTCCGAACGTTTCGTATATATAGCGTACTAGAACGCACCGTTCTAGTGCGTTCTCCGAACGTTTCGTATATATAGCGTACTAGAACGCACCGTTCTAGTGCGTTCTCCGAACGTTTCGTATATATAGCGTACTAGAACGCACCGTTCTAGTGCGTTCTCCGAACGTTTCGTATATATAGCGTACTAGAACGCACCGTTCTAGTGCGTTCTCCGAACGTTTCGTATATATAGCGTACTAGAACGCACCGTTCTAGTGCGTTCTCCGAACGTTTCGTATATATAGCGTACTAGAACGCACCGTTCTAGTGCGTTCTCCGAACGTTTCGTATATATAGCGTACTAGAACGCACCGTTCTAGTGCGTTCTCCGAACGTTTCGTATATATAGCGTACTAGAACGCACCGTTCTAGTGCGTTCTCCGAACGTTTCGTATATATAGCGTACTAGAACGCACCGTTCTAGTGCGTTCTCCGAACGTTTCGTATATATAGCGTACTAGAACGCACCGTTCTAGTGCGTTCTCCGAACGTTTCGTATATCATCAGGAAACTTTTCGGGACGTAAATTTACAGAAAATTTACGGGACATACAGAAATTTACGCCTAAAAAAATCAATTTTTTTGACTTTGATCGCTATTTATAAGACAGGGAGCGATTTTTTACTAAGATATTTCTATGACAGATCGAAAGATCTGGTTCTTAGCTACAAAATAATATATGTTTCATTTCTGTAACATCAATATTCGCGAAGATATTCACGTTTAAAGTTTTACATTTGTGAAAAAATTTGCGCGTAAATTTTCCGAAAAGTTTCGTAATTCTGCCGGAAATTTCTATGACGTCACGTAAATTTCCGGCAGAATTATGGAAATTTTCGGAAAATTTACGCGGAAATTTTTTCACAAATGTGAAACTTTAAACGTGAATATCTTCGCGAATATTTATGTTACAGAAATGAAATACATATCATCTTGTAGTTAAGAACCAGATCTTTCGATCTGTCATAGGAATATCTTAGTAAAAAATCGCTCCCTGTCTTATAAATAGCGATCAAAGTCAAAAAAATTGATTTTTTTAGGCGTAAATTTCTGTAGGTCCCATAAATTTTCTGTAAATTTACGCCCCGAAAAGTTTCCTGATGATATAGCGTACTAAAACGCACCGTTCTAGTGCGTTCTCTAGACGTTTTGTATATATAGCGTCCTAGAACGCCTTTATATAATTCCGGATGCCTGCAATGTCCAGAGCTAAATCCCCGATCAAACTGTCTACAAGTCACGTGGTAAAGATATCCAATATTTATAAATCCAATAGTTTAATAACATCTACACTGCCGATCGTCACCATAGTCCCACAAATCGCTGCAGTTTTCGCGTCACACCTGATCATCAAGATCGACAATTCAGGGTCAAACCAAGATTTGACAATTTCCCCAAAAAGTTATGGCCATGAAAAATGGAAAATTTTGTGGCGCAGAAATACCCTTCGTAAGCGAAAGTTTTAGACAGCTCCAGGAAAACTTCTTTGTTTCCCACGTTCGTATTTAAAGCGATACTTTCAACATCAGGATAAAGGTAGTGACCGCCAACCGTTCTTTCGTTACTTTATATACCTTTGTATTGGTATGAAAAGAGTAAAAATTTTCTTGCAAAGAAACCGTCTACGTTTTCCACCAAAGAAACCAGAACCAGACACCAGAAACAGAACGTCACGGACTTATTCTTCAATCTAGGCCCTCGAACTAGTTTTATCAGGTCGACCTGCTACCTTCTGACTAGATATTAGAGAAAAATAAGTTCACTTAAGTTTGTTTACTGCGCCTAAGAATAACTGACGCGAAGAGAGAGTATCACATTTTTTTTGGGTCGAAAGTTCTTTTTTTTTTATTAGACTCGCAAGGGCTTAAGATTAATGCATAATACAAATTTACAAGTTCCGAAAAACTAAAAAACAAGTACAATTACAAGAAGTCTATGACTAAATTAATATATTTCTATACTAATTACCGCCTACCCAACTGCGACCAACATAAAATTATGTTGGAAGATGCGAAAGCACCACACTTGTCATAAAAAATAAAAAACTATGAGGCCATAATTTTGTAATCCCACCCCTTCGACTCCTTACCGAACAACATCAGTCCCCACATATATGACTTCTTTCCACCTACAACACCTTAGAGGACAACTCCTCGCCCATTATACCTTTACGCTGTTTCCCGGAGGTTAACACAAGAACCCGGACCCCAGATTTAAGAAAAAGGCTCAGACCTACACGCATTAGATGTTGGTGAAATTATTTGTCAAACCGGAGGGTTCTCCCAGCATACCCTGCAATGTCCAGAGCTAAATCCCCGATCAAACCGTCTATGAGTCACGTGGTAAAGATATCCAATATTTATAAATCCAATAATTTTAATAACATCCACACCGCCGATCGTCACCATGGTCCCACAAATCACTGCAGTTTTCGCGTCACACCTGATCATCAAGATCGACAATTCAGGGTCAAACCGAAATTTGACAATTTCCCCAAAAAGTTATAACCATGAAAAATGGAAAATTTTGTGGCGCAGAAATACCCTTTGTAAGCGAAAGTTTTAGACAGCTCCAGGAAAACTTCTTTGTTTCCCACGTTCGTATTTAAAGCGATACTTTCGACATCAGGATAAAGGTAGTGACCGCCAACCGTTCTTTCGTTACTTTATATACCTTTGTATTGGTAT
>PQFF01000460.1:298716-339801 GCA_003547095.1 Diversispora epigaea | reverse complement strand
GCTTTATTTATGATACGCAAAATAAACATGCATAAGCAAGTTTTACATATACAAAAAAAAAAACTAACTAAGTTTATTCAAACTACTGTTCGACCATCCACTCCGACGGAAAGACCCGACGAACCCACCAGAACAATCTAATGAGCTATAAAAAAAAAATTTATTTTTTCCTTCCGATATGTTGTTGTTAACATCCGAAAGTCTCCTCCTACACAAACCCCTCTGAGGAACAACACAATATATTAAAATGTTAATATCGGTAAAATTAATTAATAATTTTATCTGATCAACCTTTTGTCACGTGACCAAACCTGCACCAGCCAATCAGAAATTGCGCCTGAATTTAGCCAGAAAAAAATTAATTAGCCTTTGAGCCAGAATTTAGCCGGCGCAATTTAATTAGCCTTTGAGCCAGAATTTAGCTGGCGCAAAATTAATTAGCCAAAGGCGCAATTATTGAGCCAGCCTTCATATCAATTGAGCCTTCCACCCTTAGTTATAGGTGTGTAGTAGTATAATTTGTGGGGTCGATGTTAGTCGTTAAAAAGTTGAAGAAGAAGTTAGTAGTTTTAAGGTCACGGTCTTCGTGATTTGTTATTTTTTATTGACATTAGGGTGTTAGCCTCTTCAAAATAATTTTTTATTTTATAGCATTGGGTAAGGCTGTAAATTTTTAGTTTNATGATACGCAAAATAAACATGCATAAGCAAGTTTTACATATACAAAAAAAAAAACTAACTAAGTTTATTCAAACTACTGTTCGACCATCCACTCCGACGGAAAGACCCGACGAACCCACCAGAACAATCTAATGAGCTATAAAAAAAAAATTTATTTTTTCCTTCCGATATGTTGTTGTTAACATCCGAAAGTCTCCTCCTACACAAACCCCTCTGAGGAACAACACAATATATTAAAATGTTAATATCGGTAAAATTAATTAATAATTTTATCTGATCAACCTTTTGTCACGTGACCAAACCTGCACCAGCCAATCAGAAATTGCGCCTGAATTTAGCCAGAAAAAAATTAATTAGCCTTTGAGCCAGAATTTAGCCGGCGCAATTTAATTAGCCTTTGAGCCAGAATTTAGCTGGCGCAAAATTAATTAGCCAAAGGCGCAATTATTGAGCCAGCCTTCATATCAATTGAGCCTTCCACCCTTAGTTATAGGTGTGTAGTAGTATAATTTGTGGGGTCGATGTTAGTCGTTAAAAAGTTGAAGAAGAAGTTAGTAGTTTTAAGGTCACGGTCTTCGTGATTTGTTATTTTTTATTGACATTAGGGTGTTAGCCTCTTCAAAATAATTTTTTATTTTATAGCATTGGGTAAGGCTGTAAATTTTTAGTTTAGAAGTTTTAGCTGTATTTTTTTTTGGTATAATTTTTGTATATTTGTATGTAAAAGTTATCAATAAAGATGCAAACCCTGCTAGTTAACAAAAAAAAAAAATTTTAATGTTTCAGAAATGAAATATATATCATCTTATAACTAAGAACTAGATCTTTCGATCTGTTATAGAAATATCATAGTAAAAAATCATTCCTAGTTATGTAAAATTGATTTGAAATTAAAGTTAAAATTAATTATTTTTAAAAATTTAAAAATAATTATTTAATAAATTTTATAATTGCGCCAACCAATAAGAATTGCGTTATTATTTAGCCTTTGTATCAGAATTTAGCCATTGCGCCATGGCTAAATTCCAGGCTCAATTGGCTAAATTAAATCTGGCTAAATTTCTAGCTTAATTAATATTACACTTACCATCACTATATATCTCTATTCAAATCCATAAGATAATTATCCTTTCACTTAGATAAAGTATTTTATTTTCCTGCCAGTTCCTCGTCAATTTTT
Organism: Diversispora epigaea; assembly: GCA_003547095.1. Classification (NCBI taxonomy): domain Eukaryota; kingdom Fungi; phylum Glomeromycota; class Glomeromycetes; order Diversisporales; family Diversisporaceae; genus Diversispora; species Diversispora epigaea. The sequence goes on along the minus strand of PQFF01000460.1, from coordinate 337,940 downwards.
TTGTAATGGGATTAAAATAGAACTTAAGGTTCTGATAAAATTCAAGAAATATATTTTTTTAAATAAACTAAATTTGAAAAGAATATAATATATTATTATTTCTATTTATTTTTTCTTATTCTATACTTTCAAGTAAAAGTTATTTACAAACATTTAGACTTACTTTTAAAACTATATAGATTTATATAAACAAAAATGAAAAAAAATTAAAACATAAATTAGTAATTTAGACTTAAATCTAAAAATTTTTTATTAAAATACTTAAAAATTTTTAGTATAAATAAAAAACAAAAGGAGTTTTTTGGTAAAAATTAAAATTTATCTTGACTTAATTTTAATTTTTCTTAATTTTAATTACATTTGACTATACTTGTATGTAAAATTATTTTAAAATTCTAAAATTACAATTTTAAAAAAAAAATCAAATAGTTTTTTATAAAAAATAAAATTATTTTACTTAAAATTTAATTACCCAAATAAATTTTTTGATTAAAAATATATATAACTGAATATTTTATATATAAAATAAATTCTGCATAAATTTTGAAAAGATGAAATATTTCAAAAATTCAAAATCAATTTTGAAAATATATATATTTGACTTATAATAACCTATAAAAATATTACAATACTTAAATTTTTGTCTTTAAAAAATTTTGTGTTACAAATAATTAATTTTAAAATAATAATTCCTATACTTATTTTAATATTTGAAATTTGAAAATTTTTTAAAATCTGTTTGATATCAATTAATAATATTAATTTTTCACATATGGGCTGATTGCGAAAGTCTTAAAATTTTAAATCAGATGATATCCTCTTAGCCAATTATAATTTTTTTATTTTTCGAAGAAATTTAAAAATCAAAAAAATCTCAATATTTTATTAAGGAAACTACTTCTCAACTCCTAAATAAAAATATTCAGCACAAAATTTTACATATATTTGTAATTTTTAAAAATATTTGTTTTATTTCTTTCTTAAAAAGTTTAATAATGTTATTTTATCTTATTTTTTCTTTTATTTTATTTACTTTACTCCAAAAGAACAACTTTACTTAGTAGTCAAAATTTGTTATCAATAAGTTTTATTAACTTTATTAAAAGGTAAATAAAAAAAATTTTTGTGTAACAGAAAATCAGTCAATTTTTATAATCAGCCGATATGAGAAATGGATAATTAACACAATGAATTAACTATATATGTCGTCAAAACTATTGAATTGAATCAGACGCAATTAAAATTGAGAAAAATTGAAATTAAGTTAAGACCAATTTTGATTTTTATTAGTAATTAACATAATTAATTGAGTCAGGCGCAATTAAAAATTAAAATTTCAAGAGTTGAGTCAAGACCAAATTAGTTTTAATAACATGTATAGAATTAACATTTAATAAAATTTCAATTGTGAATAAAATTTTATACAAAATAGTTATAACAAAAGTGATTATAAGATTGATTGTTCNCACATATGGGCTGATTGCGAAAGTCTTAAAATTTTAAATCAGATGATATCCTCTTAGCCAATTATAATTTTTTTATTTTTCGAAGAAATTTAAAAATCAAAAAAATCTCAATATTTTATTAAGGAAACTACTTCTCAACTCCTAAATAAAAATATTCAGCACAAAATTTTACATATATTTGTAATTTTTAAAAATATTTTATTAAGTAAATAAGAGTTTAAATATAAGTAGACCTGTTAATAAGTACTTGTCAACCCATCAAACCCGACCCTAACCCATCAACCCAACCCCCTTACCCTGCGGAAATTTGTTTTATTTCTTTCTTAAAAGGTTTAATAATGTTATTTTATCTTATTTTTTCTTTTATTTTATTTACTTTACTCCAAAAGAACAACTTTACTTAGTAGTCAAAATTTGTTATCAATAAGTTTTATTAACTTTATTAAAAGGTAAATAAAAAAAATTTTTGTGTAACAGAAAATCAGTCAATTTTTATAATCAGCCGATATGAGAAATGGATAATTAACACAATGAATTAACTATATATGTCGTCAAAACTATTGAATTGAATCAGACGCAATTAAAATTGAGAAAAATTGAAATTAAGTTAAGACCAATTTTGATTTTTATTAGTAATTAACATAATTAATTGAGTCAGGCGCAATTAAAAATTAAAATTTCAAGAGTTGAGTCAAGACCAAATTAGTTTTAATAACATGTATAGAATTAACATTTAATAAAATTTCAATTGTGAATAAAATTTTATACAAAATAGTTATAACAAAAGTGATTATAAGATTGATTGTTCTTTCTAAGAGTAGAAAACTTAATTGATATCAAAGTTAACTCAATAATTGTACCTTTAGTTAATTAATTTTACATTAACTAAATTTTGACTTAAAAGCTAATTAATTTTTTATTGACTAAATTCTAATGCAATTTCTAATTAGCTGATACAATTTCTAATCACATAATAAAAATTAAATTATTAATTAATTTTATTAATATCAATATTGATATTTTAATTATTAATAACCAATATGTTCTTATTTGAAAGAAATTTAATAACACTATTATGAGATTAAAGATTGAAATATCATTGGAGTCTTATTTATTGGAAGAAATTTTTGTTTTGTCAAACTAATATAATTTATAAACACTTTAGGTAGTGGTTATAAATTAGTAAGTAAATATCATATAATAATAAAGTATTATAATTATATTTGTATGTAAAATTATTTTAGGATCTCGAAATTACAATTTTAGGAAAAAAAGTCAAAATAATTTTTTAGAAAAGACAAAATTATTTTACTTAAAACTTGAAATTTTTTGATCACTCAAATAAATTCTTTGATTAAAGATATATATAACTAAATACTTTTTTTATTTCTATATATAGAATAAATTCTATATAAATCTCAAAAAGACAAAATACCTCAAAAATCTAAAATCAATTTTGGAAATATATATAGTTATAATGTAATATTGAATCAAGTTATTATAGTTATATATGTTGTCAAAACTAATTTAATCTTGATTCAACTTTTAAAATTTCAATTTTTAATTATGTCAGTTATTAATGAAAATTAAAATTTACCTTAATTTAATTTTAATTGTGTCTAATTCAATTCAATAGTTTTGAAGATATGTATATACTATAGTATAATAGTTTGAAGTTATTTTGAAGTAGAAGTAGTTAGTTGTTATTTTTTTTTATAAAAAATAATGTTATTCATAAAGGGATTATTTGTAAAAGTTAGTTAAAACTTTTTTTTAAGGAAATTACTTATTTTGTAAAGCGTTTATAACTTTAAAATAATTGGTCAGATAGTTAGTTAATAAATAACTATAATCAATCTTTATTTAATTAAAATTTTGTATTTATTTTTTATATTTAATTTCTTGTAATAAAAAAGGAAATTTTATTCATTGAACAAAAAAATTTTAATATATTATTTTAAAACAGTTATAATTTAATAAATTTTAATGTTATAAAATTAAAATATATATTATCTTGTAACTAAAAACTAAATTTCACATTTAAAGTTTTACATTTGTGAAAAAATTTCCACGTAAATTTTTTGAAAATTTCCGTAATTCTGCCAGAAATTTACGTGACGTCATAGAAATTTCCAGCAGAATTACGAAAATTTTCAGAAAATTTACATGGAAATTTTTTCACAGATATAAAACTTTAAACGTGAATATCTTCGCGAATATTGATGTTACAGAAATGAAACATATATTATCTTGTAGCTAAGAATCAGATCTTTTGATCTGTCATAAGAATATCTTAGTAAAAAATCGCTTTCTGTCTTATAAATAGTGATCAAAGTCAAAAAAATTGATTTTTTTGGTGTAAATTTCTGTAGGTCCCGTAAATTTTCTATAAATTTATGACCCGAAAAGTTTCCTGATAGATTCTGATTTTTGTTCATTTAACTAATAGAAATTATTATAGGAAATAAAATTTAATGTAACTCCAATTAAAACAAGCATTTTAACTAAAGGATATAATAATTATAAAACTCTGAAATTCTTATGAAAAATATAATTTTAGTTATGAAACTCTAAAATAAATTAATTAAAGAAATATTATTAGATATTAAATTTCAATCTAAATAATTATAAATTTAAATAATACTTTTGTCCCGTGATTTAATTACATGATAATTAATTAAAAAAATATTATTAAATATTAGATTAACTTGAAATTTTGATCTAAATAATTATGAATTTAAATAATATTCACATCTTATAATAAAATAATTAATTAAAGAAGTATTATTAGATATTAAATTAGTTTGAAATTTTGATCTAAATAATTATGAATTTAAATAATACTCACATCCTATAATAAGATAATTAATTAAAGAAGTATTATTAGATATTAAATTAATTTGAAATTTCGATTTAAATAATTATAAATTTAAATAATATTTACTTTTCATAATTCAATTGCATGATAATTGATTAAAGAAATATTATTAGATATTAAATTAACTTGAAATTTTTATCTAAATAATTATAAATTTAAATAATATTTACTCTTCGTAATTCAATTATATAATAATTAATTAAAAAAGTATTATTAGATATTAAATTAGCTTGAAATTTCAATCTAAATAATTATGAATTTAAATAATACTCACATCCTATAATAAAATAATTAATTAAAAAAATATTATTAAATTTTGAAATTTAGATCTAAATAATTATAAATTTAAATAATACTTATCTCCTGTGATTCAATTGCATAATAATTAATTAAAGTATTATTAGATATTAGATTAGCTTGAAATTTATCTATTAATAAAATAAACATTTTAGTTAATAATTTTGTATAGAGAAATTCAATTTAAATAAAATAACTATTAAAATGTTTATTTTAATGAAGGGATTATAAATTAATTTCTATTTTGATTTTTAATTTCGACTCTTGTTTTAATTTTGACTTTATTTTTAATTTTAACTTTTATTTTTAATTTCAACTTCCATTTTTATTTTGAGATATCAGAATTTTAAAAAGGTATTTCAAGGTTAATTTCAAAATATTTTTATTTTGGATTTTATGTAAGTATAGTTGTGATTAAATTCTGAATTCAATTAGCTAAATTATATCTGATTAAATTTCTGACTTGTATTGCACTTACCATTCTTAGTTTTTTTTAAGAAAAACAGGTATACCAAATTTCATAGTGATTATAGAGAAATTAACTCTTGAAAATTAAAATTTTATATATATAAAATTATTTTTATTTATTTTATATATAAAATTTCAATTTTCAAGAGTTGATTTCTCTATAATTGCTAATTCAATTGTTATAAAATTTGGTATACTTGTTTTCCTTGGGAAGGACAATTAACCCTGTAATTACTTTTGTTATAACTATTTTGTATAAAATTTTATTTACAATTGAAATTTTATTAAGTATTAATTTATTATATTAATCATCCATTTCTGAAAATTAGTCTTATTAATTTGATATCAAACAGATCTCAAAAATTAAAATAAGTATGGAAACTATTATTTTAAAATTAATTGTTTGTAATATAGAATTTTTTAAAGACAGAAATTCAGATGTTACAATACTTTCATAAGTCACTATAATTTAATAATTTTGACAATATATATATTATTACTATATTAAATTTATTTTCAAATACAAAATTCAATTATATGAAATTAAAAATTATTTCAATAAACAATTTGATAATTTAAAGTAAATAAATTATAATAATATAAGGTATAATGAATAAATATAAGTTATTATTACAAATGCAATAATTTTTAAAAATTAAGTTATTAATTGTAAAACAAATTAGACTGTTATTATTATAAAAAAAAAATTATTAAAATTAAGTTCAAATGAACTGAACAAACTAGACAAACTAAAAAGGTCTTGAGTAATTTTTACTTGTATTTATACCTTTTTCTTTTATAATTTTTCTTTGTAGATCAATTTTATAATCTATAGAAATCTAATTTGATCTTTGTGTAAAGTGATTAACCTATATAATTAACTTTGGTAAATTATTTTAGATTACACTAATTTTTAATACATTTACAATAAATATACAGTTGATATTACAATAAATATACAGTTGATAAACAATAACAAATATATAATAAATAATTATAAAATATACTAATAAATATAAAAATAAAATAATAAATAAAATAAATAATTATAATAAATTTGACACTACAATAGTAATCAATTTAAATTTAGATTACACTTATATAAAGACTAATAGTATTGGTGTAAGTGTCTCTTTGTATGAAAAAATTAAGATATATATGTGAAAGAGTTTATAATTGAAGTATTACAGTCTCATTGGACTTGATCCAAGTTATTACAATTTACATAAAACAAAAAAAAATTATTTTGTTAAATAGTACTAGGTACATATAATATTTGTACCTAATATGTGTGAAAATATTATATATTATATATATTAAGTTAAAAACATTGTATGTCATATATTAGATAGGTGACAAATATCCAACATAATACATCTATCTAATAGCAGATAAGTAATATTATCTGTACAAATAGACAAATTCAATTTTTGACAGTACACTTCAAAAATTGATACCATTTGTAGCTGTTGAAGCAAATGAAAAAATGAAATGAAGGAGTTCAACTAAAGAATATAATTCAGAGTTTACAAAAATCACAATATAAATAATATATAATAATTTTGATATGAAAATATCTTTTAAATATTCAGTAGCTTCTTAAAAATATGCTTTTCTCATGTATCTTTATACAGTTTCTTTTTATTTAGAAATATGTCCAAGGGATGAAAAATGTATACCATCAAAGAAACCCTGCTAGTACTTATTTTTCACAAAATTTAACATTTTTTTCCCAATATATTTTTCCAATTTCATATAAAATTGAAGGAGTGCATATTGTATATGCAGGCCTATTAAACAACTTTTTCGGAAGTTGAGTCACTAAATTATTTAACAAATTTAAAGTATTGTAAGCAATCTTTATTTATATTTATTATATTTATTGATGAATTTTATTATTTTATTTATCTAATCATTCTAAATTTTATACTTGGTTTGACCTGCAAGGAATTATACATGTCGTCAAAACTAATTTGGTCTTGACTTAACTCTTAAAATTTTAATTTTTAATTGCGTCTGACTCAACTAATTGCGTCTATCACTAGTAAAAATCAAAATTTGCCTTGACTCAACTCCAATTTTTCTCAATTTTAATTGCGTCTGACTCAATTCAATAGTTTTGACGACATGTATACAAGGAATGGAATAGAGATATGAATGCTGCAAGACGTGTGATAATTACTGGTTCGGAATGATCATCCCAGTAGCACAAATAATATTATAGTGAAGTGACCATAAAATTAATAAAATTAATATAAAATTAATTCAAAAATTCAAAATTCGGAAATATGCGAACGTTTACCTTTAAATGTGAAATTTTGGGGAAGGAATACATAAACAATANACTTTTTCGGAAGTTGAGTCACTAAATTATTTAACAAATTTAAAGTATTGTAAGCAATCTTTATTTATATTTATTATATTTATTGATGAATTTTATTATTTTATTTATCTAATCATTCTAAATTTTATACTTGGTTTGACCTGCAAGGAATTATACATGTCGTCAAAACTAATTTGGTCTTGACTCAACTCTTAAAATTTCAATTTTTAATTGCGTCTGACTCAACTAATTGCGTCTATCACTAGTAAAAATCAAAATTTGCCTTGACTCAACTCCAATTTTTCTCAATTTTAATTGCGTCTGACTCAATTCAATAGTTTTGACGACATGTATACAAGGAATGGAATAGAGATATGAATGCTGCAAGACGTGTGATAATTACTGGTTCGGAATGATCATCCCAGTAGCACAAATAATATTATAGTGAAGTGACCATAAAATTAATAAAATTAATATAAAATTAATTCAAAAATTCAAAATTCGGAAATATGCGAACGTTTACCTTTAAATGTGAAATTTTGGGGAAGGAATACATAAACAATAAATTTTATTTGCCTTTATTTGGGTAGTATAAAAGCCTTGGCCGATTTTTTTTTTTACTACAAAGCCCCCCAATTTAAAAACCTGCCAGGAGAGCGTTTTATGATCCCAGTAACACAAATAACATTTTATTGATATTTTATGTATTGGGTCAGGAGAAAAGCGAAGTACCAAAAACTTTACTATGATCTGCTGTACTTCTGTTTGCCCCAAAAACCATAACACGATTAACAAGTACAACTTTAAATTTTCGCGGCGTAATAATTAACACTGCCTGCGATTTTTACCATAACTTTCAGTATCTTCGGTTCTTGTGATCTTAATTTTCTTTCGATATTTTTTTACAAGCCCTCTTCAGGTATCGCGTAACATTTTTGTGCTGTTTATTTCTTGATTTGATATTTTGTTATTTTTGAGGCTGAGTAATTAACAACTTGTCATGCTCATTTATTTTTGACGCCAAAATGTTCTTATCGAATTTCCTTTTTAAACTTTATCAAAACTTAATCTNAGGAATACATAAACAATAAATTTTATTTGCCTTTATTTGGGTAGTATAAAAGCCTTGGCCGATTTTTTTTTTTACTACAAAGCCCCCCAATTTAAAAACCTGCCAGGAGAGCGTTTTATGATCCCAGTAACACAAATAACATTTTATTGATATTTTATGTATTGGGTCAGGAGAAAAGCGAAGTACCAAAAACTTTACTATGATCTGCTGTACTTCTGTTTGCCCCAAAAACCATAACACGATTAACAAGTACAACTTTAAATTTTCGCGGCGTAATAATTAACACTGCCTGCGATTTTTACCATAACTTTCAGTATCTTCGGTTCTTGTGATCTTAATTTTCTTTCGATATTTTTTTACAAGCCCTCTTCAGGTATCGCGTAACATTTTTGTGCTGTTTATTTCTTGATTTGATATTTTGTTATTTTTGAGGCTGAGTAATTAACAACTTGTCATGCTCATTTATTTTTGACGCCAAAATGTTCTTATCGAATTTCCTTTTTAAACTTTATCAAAACTTAATCAGTTTTTTTTTTTTTAAGTGATTGTTCGCCTAATTTTTACGGTTTTATTTCATATTTTTTGGATCAATCCAAGTTCTCTGTCTAAATTTTAAGCAAAAAAAAAAGAGAGATCATGCCACGAGAACTTTCTACTCTTGCTTACCTTTTACCTTCCAAAAATCATTCATTAGATTCTCCTCAGATATATAAATACAATACTTTTATTGAAAATTATACTTTACCTATTTCTCATACGTCATCGTGCACTTTTGATTGTATAAGCAATATTAACTTTTTTAATACAAACTCTACCATTAACATTGCCCCATTTGACATCAATAAAAATCATTTTATCAGTAAAAACAATACAATATCTTTTCGTATTTTATTAAAAAGAATTATATCTAGTGGATTCTCTTTAATAAAAATGAATATTAATAATAATCTACATCCACCTGTTGGTTCAGTAAAACCCGTGATTTATTATAATGGAAAATTTCATCTCGTGGAAGAAGATACTGCTACCAAATTTCATTTTGATACCGATTATGCATTATTTCAAATTTATAATCTAAAAGTATGTATATAACTTGCTAATTAAATAGTTATGGATACCTCTCTATCTCTAAAAAAAAAATTTATAATTAGGGTAGCAAAAATGATTTCATTGAAGCCATTACTGATTTAGCAGGACCTTCCAGTACTATATCATTCTTGAATGATTTCGTGAAAGTTTTTACAAAGAATTTGGAAAGTAAGATAGAATTAAGAGCTGGTTCAGTCAATAACATATTGGACCCTAATAGATTAAAGGTATAATCTCTTTCGCTTATGTATATATATAATTTCCTTCTTTTTTTTCGCAATTTCTTTATCATATCTTTTCTCAATTGTATAAAGATAAAAATTAAATTCAGCAATAAATCTCATGCAGACCTAGTAGACTTATTAGCAAACTCATCAAAAATTGCATCATTAACATTAAACGGCTTCACTGATTGGATACCACTGGATAGTACAAGTTATGATTCTATTCTAAAATCTTCAAGACGAATCAGTAATATCGGTAATATAGCATCATCACCATCATCATCAAGTTCCGACGCTTTAATAAAATCCGAAGAAGAACGTCGAAATTCGATTCTTAGAGCATTGAGTGATACAATTGATCCCATAGTATTAGATGTAGCAATTGATGATTTATTAGATGATTTCGAGACAGGTGCATTTGAAAAATTATTTCCAGGACCAATTATAAATATTAATAGAGATAGTAAAAAAAATAATGGGAAAATTGCAATGACTGCAGTGATAACCAGAGGACGATATTCGTTTGATGAGAGTATGGGAAAGATTTTCATCGAGATATTGAATGCTTTAATTCAGGATCGAAGATTGGAGAAGAATTTTGATGAGGTAAATATTAATTTAATTATCATATTTATATATTTTTTAATTAATGTAATAAGAAGACAATAATAAGAGTAAAAATTTTAAAGCTAAATTTTCCCTTATTAGCATACATATGATTCATATTTCTTGCTAGTAGTCAGATTACTAAATCTAATTAGAGATTTGGTACATCTCAATGAAATATACGAAGAATTTCATTCACCCAGTATGTGTCCTTTATTCTCGAATTCAATAAAATATATGAAAGTTAAATATGTGGAAAGTTTGACAGATCTTGAGAAAGCATTAATTGATATTGGATTCGAAAAATTTGAAGGTAAAATTTTTTATGAAGGTTTGAAATTTAGCCTATTACGAATCGCAATTTACCTTTTATGAATTTAGATCGATTACAAGAATTAACAATGATGGTGCGAGAAATAGATAGAAATGTAGAAGGTTCATACAGAAATATACAAATGGATGTGGAAAAATGGGAAAAGCAAAAGAAAGTGGGCAATTTTTTTTATATATTATCGATGTAAGTAATGGTTTTTTTAATATATTTCTCTAATTCTGTAATTTTTGTTATTGAATTCTATTTTTCTTTTAATTCTTTTAATGTAGTTTTGTGGCAATTGCATTACCAGTTTTATATTATTATTATAGACAACTTCCATTTATATTTATCATGGTATTTATTAAAGATCTGGATTCTTTCAATAATAGTATTTTAAATAAATCTAATAAATCCATGATCTATTTTTTTTTCCCTTCTGTTTAGACAGTAATAGGAATTTCTATAAGTTTATTAAGCGCATTGTGGAATGGTTGGTCAAAAAATAATTATAGTAGAGCCATCAAAACTCACGAAAAAGCTATATCTATTCATGCAGCAACAGCAAATAGTTTAGAAGCATTACAAAGATGGTTAAATAGGATTTCAATGGTGAAAACTTATAAAGTTCCAATTAACAATGAAGAATTGAATGTGAGAAAAACAGTTCTTATGTATTTGTTTGACGAATTGGTATCAACATCTGCAGAGATCAGACTAAGCATTGGTCTTGAAGATGAATTAAGAAAATATAGATAAAATTAGATCTATTAAATGAGTAATAAATATAACAGTCTGAAATTATTTTTAGAAAGAATAAAAATAGGTTTGGGTTGGTTTTCTTATTCATTTTGTATTTTAGATATATGGATTTATGTAATTCTTGTATTGATATTATTTTTATACATGTTTTGGATTTTTAAAGACATTTTTACTGTAATTTTTATTTCAATAAGATTAAAACCTTTTTTGAAAATGTTATTTAAAAGTGTATACTTTCTTTGGTTATGATATGAAAACCTTAATATTATGTTAAAAATATGATCCAAATGGTCTGGATAAATAAGCAATCCTAAATGTTCTGACTATACATGTCCCCAAAATTGATTTCTGATTTTTGAGATATTTAGTCTTACTTAATTTTAACCATATTTTTTTTATATATGAAAATAAAATAAATACCCAGTTTAGTGTATTTTTAAACAAAGAATTTAAATCCAGTTTCAAAAAATTTCAGGTTTTATAAAAAATAATTTTGTCTTTTATGAAAAACTATTTCAAAAATTTTCCTCATAATTATTTTAACTTTATACAATAGGCAATTTTGTGTACAGGCATTATTCTGACACAAATTGAAATAATGAAAATTAAATTTTTTAACACAAATAAACAAGGAAATTTGAGATAAATGAGCTGATTTGAAACTGATCCATGGTCAAAAATTTGTTAACTTTTAAATATAAGCTAAGTTGTTATTTCATAGTAAATATTATATTATTATATGGAATTATATAAAAATTTCACATAATTATCTAGAGTATAATGAAAACATTATACTTCTAGCCTTGTAATATGGAACCTCTATAACTTTTATGATAGAATACTAGTTAAATGAAAAATTAGAATCTTATTGATGACACAAATCAGATATCCTATTTACAAAAATTCATAATACAGAAATTTCTATTTATAAATTGGAATTTTTATTTATAAATTAGAATAAATCAGAATTACTACTTACAAATTGACTACTTATATTTATATACATTGAATGATCAAAATTTTTGATACAAATTGGTTTACACATATTGAATAATCAAAAATTTTAACACAAATTAGTTTAGTTTATTTATGAATCAGCTACAAATCTCCCTGCTTATTCACAAATCAACCATAACACTAGTCAAAAATTTGTGAATTTTTGAAAAGTACAAATTTTTTTGCTTTTTATAAATTGGTTAAAAATCTTCTACCTATTCACAAATTAGTTACAAATTTCCTTATTTATTTGTGTTAAAAATTTTGTCTGTTTTTATTTACTCAACTAGTGTTAATCTATTTACAAATTGGTTACAAATTTCCTTGCCTATTTATCACTTATCTGATATCTGATATGTGTAAATTTTATAAATTTTCGACTAGTATTATTTACAAATTGGTTACAAATCTCTTAATTATTCATGAATCAGTCACAAATTTTCTTGTTTATTTATAAACCTTCTAATCTATTTATGTTAAAAATTTTATATAGTTTTGTTTATTTAGTCAGTATTAATAAATCTTAATAATTTTAACTATTAATCAGAATTTTATTTATAATAAAACTGTTTATTTCTTTTTATTTAACTTGTAGAACTTAAATAAAATTTAATCAAATAATCACATGTCAAATGATCAAAAATTGACAAAATTTTTAATACAAATTGACCTATTTACAAATTAAATACAAATTTTCTCGCCTATTTACAAATTAGTTATAAATCTCTCTATTTATTTATAAATTATTACAAATTTCCTAGCTTATTTATAAATAATTTATAAATCTCTCTATTTATTTGTGAATCTTCTTGTTTATTTGTTAAAAATTTTACTTATTTTTGTTCATTTGACTTTAATAAGGATTATTATAAAAAAATCTATAAAAAATAAAAATTTCATTTATAAAATTTTAATTATTTAATTCATTATAAATTATATCAGATACACTACAATAAAATTTATATTTTTTAATTGCATATTCTACCATTTTTTCAGTAATACCTTTTCTGTATATATCCATATATCTCTATGATTTACATATATATTTTTATATTTTTAAAAGGTATAAAATATTGAAAACTATTGAAAATTTTTTTTCAGACGAATTTCAGATGAAATTATAATGGTTTTCTATTTTTAGTATATTCTCAAATTTGATGGGTATAATTAAATTGTATAACTTTAATCCTAGTAAAAATTGATTAATTTTAATCAAATCAAAATTTTAACTGATGATTCTGAAAACTTAGATTCTGGGCTATTATTTTCTACAGTTAGAATTTTTATTTCTATATTTGAAAAAAAAGTTTTAAGATAAAATAGTTGATTAATTTTTACTATAACTAAGTTCCTATTATAGAGATTTCGCAAGTGTTATCAGCAAAAACAATATAAACCGGATCACAAGAGCCTTAGCTTCGATAAAGTATTAAATAAAATCGAATCAAAAGTAAAACCTAAGTAGGGATTAATTGAAAGATTACCCAATACTGTCAAATATCTACACCTACTTGCAGAATTATCTGAAAAAAATATCAATGCCAGAAAAATGGAAAATGTTCCAGAAGCTTATCCCAATTTCTTGAATAAGGAATCTACTACATCTCTTATTTGATCACTTGTAATGACAGGAAAAACAAAAGTTTTAAGAATTATTCTCAATTCTTTAGCCAAAAAGGAAAACAAACTGTTGTGTTTTGTTTGGGTTTCATATTATAAGACTCTCAGTAATGAGACTAAAGCTAAAGTTGATATACTACAAAATGCAAGATTATGTAAGGAGATTTAGCTATATATAATTGGGATGTTATTATTGTTCAGGCTGAAAGTATACACCATCTTTCTCTTTATGGAGGTTGTTCTTACGTAGTTATCTTGGATGAAATAAATGCTATTATGTGTCAAATAAATAGTAGAATTCATACCTGAAAATCTGAAAATGTCATACGGGATTTGTTAAAGTCAGCTGTTCATATTCTAGTCATGGACACTTTTGCAAATGAATCTACTTTAAACTTCTTAAAACAATATCAAAGTGAAAATATATGAGTTTTTGATAATAAGTATCAGTCACATAAAGGTAAGTCTGTAAAAATTCTTTATGACTTGAATAAAGGATCAGAAGTTATGCATAAAGGTCTTAAGTTGCTTCAAAAAGATAAGCATGTCACCTTTTCAGTTATCACATGCAAAAAAGTTAGAGCTATAGCTGTTCAAGCTTCTAAATTATTAAAACTAAATAGCTTACGTATTTTATCACGAGTTTATTTTGGTCAAATAGATAGAAAACAGTATCAAGAGGACTTTGCTGATATTAATGCTACTTGAAGTCCCTATAAGAAATATATATACCTAAAATATACTTAAAATATATTTAAAAATAAGTATATTTCAATAATATTTTGAATATATTTTGAATATATTTTAAGTATATTTAAGTATAAAATCCATCATATTTAAAATTACAGTAAAATATATTTAAAATATACTTAAAATATAATTAATATCTATCTTAAATATACCTACAACCAATTACATCAATTACTAATAAAAATTAAAATTTGCCTTGACTCAACTTCAATTTTTCTCAATTTTAATTGCGTCTAACTCAATTTAATAGTTTTGATGACATGTATAATCTATATTTAATAAATCTTAGCAAATTTAACCATTAATCAAAATCCTATTCATAATAAAACCATCTTATTTTTTTCCATTTGATCAGTGAATAAGATTTTAATTGATAATTAAATTTACTAAAATTTATTAAATATAAATTATATATGTTATCAAAATTATTGAATTAAGTACTGTACATGTCATCAAAACTATTAAATTAAATCAAATGCTAGAGTTTCACAAAAATAAATGAATTCACAAATTAGATCCAAATTGCACTGAACAGATTCAGATTGAATTTTAAGGTTTCAAATTACAAATTAATTCAAATTCAAAAAAAATAAGATTTGACAGATTCAAATATTATTTTTTTTAAATTCAAATTGATCCATAATTTGAGAGTTCTATAAGCATGAGAAGAAAAAGTGTGATAAAAAAATTTTAAAAAAAAAAAGATAAAATAGAAGAATTCTAGAGAGGAAAGATAAATATCAAAAAAAAATTCAAATAGTTTAATGGATTTGAATTATATCTGCCACTTAAATTCAAAATCCAAATGTTGAAATTCCAAATGTACAAATCCCAAATTTCAAATTTCAAATTATAATTAGTATCTTTTGCCAAAATTCCAAATACTAATAATTTGTGCATTTTGGTATCACAAATTTCAAATGATTTGAGATTTGAACAACACGAATAATTTGAATATTTTTTAACAAATTTGAATATTTTTTTAAAAATATTCAAATTGAATTTAGATTGATTTGAATACAATCAAAATTGAATTCAGATTTTAAAAAGTTAAATCAATATATGACGAATTCAGATCTAGATTAATAATTAGTGGATTCAAATATTAATAAAATTTGATTCTATTAGATGCAATTAAAATTAAAAAAAATTAAAATTGAATTAAAATAAATTTTGATTTTTACTAGTGATTGATATAATTAATTGAGTCAGATATAATTAAAAATTAAAATTTTAAAAGTTAAATCAAAATTAAATTAGTTTTGATAATATGTATAAGTCAAATGCAATTAAAATTAAGAAAAATTGAAGTTAAATCAAAGTAAATTTTGATTTTTATTAATAATTGACATAATTAATTAAGTCAGATATAATTAAAAATTAAAATTTTAAAAATTAAGTTAAAGTAAATTAGTTTTGATAATATATATAATATAAATAGTTAATTTTTTTAATTTATAAATAAAAATTTCTATTTTATAAATTTTCATAAATAAAATATTGTTAACATAATTTTTATCTTTATTATTTATTATTAAGTTATATTTTCTTATATGTATTTTCTTATTATTTTATTATTATATTTTATATTTTATCTTTATTATAGTTGATCAGTAACACAATGGTATAAGTGATGACAAGAGTCATGACATACTTGATAACATGCATAATGGCATACTTGATAGTATACTTGATGGCATATGCAACGACATAAATAATGACAAAAATTATTAATTATAAATAAGTTGAGTTTTCCCTTAATTTCAGTTTTCAGTTAAATACAAATCAATATAAGTTTCAATACACTTTAGTACAAACCTATTAAATGTATTTAGCTCGTAGTGAGTAATAAATTGATAATAAAGTCTTGGTGATATTGAATATTATAATTTATATACTTTGATATTATTATTCTTAATAAATAATAACTCTTTTCATTTGTTGAAAATCTATAGTTAAAAAATTGGTTTCTTTATAAATTGTCTTTATAACAATAGGGATTTGTTCTTTATAAATTTCTTTAAAAACTTACATTTGCCTCTTTCGAATAAAATCACATATTTAAATCCTTCATTATTGTATTTACTTACAAACCTTTCAACTATAGCATATTACATATAATCGCTAAGTGATCTTTTATACATAATTTTTTCCTGCTTTAGTTATCATTCCCTATTTTTCTTTGAAAGTATAAATAGGTCAATAATATCTAATTTATATATATTTGCATTATCAATAGAATTTTAATTTTTGTTTATTTAATCAATGAAAATAAATATAATAAATTAAAATAATTTAACTATAAAATGTACCAAGAAATTTTTTTAGATATAATATTTTATAATTTTAATATAATATTAAATTTCTGTAATTTTTTATATAATATTACAAAAATTTTCAAAAATTAAATTCTATAATATTACAGATATTATTTTTCATAATTTAAAATATTTTATATTATATTAAAAATTTTTAAAATATTTCAAAAATTTACAAAAAAATATAATATAATATTTTTATTTTTATCTACTTATTATATTGTTTTTAAAAACTTTTATACTTTATTTATTTCAAAATATTTTATATTATATTAAAGATTTTTAAAATATTTCAAAAATTTATAAATATTTTTAACAACTTTTATATTTTATTTATTTTAAAATATTTTATATTATATTAAAAATTTTAAAATATTTTAAAAATTTACAAAAAAAATATAATATAATACTCTTATTTTTATCTGTTTACTATATTATTTAAATATTTTAAAAAAATTTTCAAATAAAATTAATAACTTTTAACTTAATTTATTAAAATTAATAATTAAAATTTTGAGTTTTTTTTTTAAACTATATAACATAAATTTAAAAATAATTTTTTTTTATTAATTATATGGTATGCGCAGTTTAAAGATATTCAAAAGTATAAACTATTAAGGTTTTATATTTAAAAATGTAAAGTAAAAAAAAAATACATATTATAATAGCTTTTAACAAATTCTATAAATTATATATTTTTTTTAAATAATTTAATATTAATTTTATAAACAGTTAAAGTTTTTCAAAAGACACTTTTAATAATAACTTTTAAAATTTCAATAGTTATTTCTTCACATGAAAATCATTAATTGGTTGAATTTTAATCTCGTGATTATAGATGTAACATAAGATTGCTGAAGGAATTTATTTATTAATAATATGAAAAAATATTTTAAAAAATAATTTAATTGCTCAAATAAAATTTATAAAAAGTTTATTAAAAATTTTCTTTTATATTAAATTATATAATAAAAACTTTACATTATCAATTCATAAAATTTTTTTTGTTTGAATTTTAATGAATTTTAATTAATTTGATTAATTTTACATCACATAAATCAATATTCAATTAGTCAGGTGATTGAATTTCAACCAATTGCATCCCTGAAATTAATGTTATACCTGCATATAAAATTTTAGCAGTTATATATTATTAGATTACATGCTATTGACCGTGACTACCTTCGAGACCTAAAGTCAAGGTTACAAATCAACTACTAACAGGGATTATATCTTATATAAGTGAACTAGTATGAGTAATATGTTAAAGTTACAATAGTTTTTATTACGAAAGATTTATTATACGATTATGTGTCAAAAGAGGCAAAAGGTGGGTTTTTATAAGGGTTTATTCACAAAGAATAAGAACAATAATTCACACAGAATTATCAAATCAAACTGTCACAGAGATTTTATTACAAATTTACTATAATTACGGATTATTATATAATTACTACCTAATTATATATTAAATCTACTATTTCAAAACTTAACTATCTCAAACTCTGAACTCTATCTGTCTCTCAGGTTGAAGGAAAACTCAACTTTTATATATATATTAGATTATGTCTGTGTTTATGTCTGTGTTCTTGTCTAGATGTATGCTAAATACTACGTCTAAATCTGTGTCTCCAATTATGTCTCTTATTATGTTGAAGATCGTATTTGTAATTATATCTGTACTCTTATCTATAAGTTAGTCTGTACTACAGATCTACTTTAAAATTACAAATCTATTTAGGAACTATTTTTAGTAATGAACTATAATTCGTATTACATGACAGAATTGATTAACAATAATAATAGCTATAAAAATAAAATATATAAAGTATAATAATAATAGAGATAATACATATAAGAAATATAATAATAAATAATAATAAATAATATAGATAATATAAAAATATGTTGATAATGTATTATACATGTTATTAAAACTATTGATTGAGTTAAACACAATTAAAATTGAGAAAAGTTGAAATTAAGTCAAAACAAATTTTAATTTTTACTAGTAACTGACATAATTAATTAAGTCAAATATAATTAAAAATTGAAATTTTAAAAATTAAGTCAAGATCAAATTAGTTTTGATAACATGTATAGTGCACAACATATATTGTAGTAAAAACTAATTTATTATATGATTTAATTATTATAATTACTATGAAAATTATAAAAATACTATTTTTAAAAGATTTATAATTATTTTTCTTGATATATCAAATATTTATAACAAAAATAATAAATTTTTTATTATTTTATTTTTTTAATTAACATAATATAATTAATATTACAATGCCTTATAAAAGTATTATAATTGTATATATTCCTAAAATTGATTTTAAATTTTTGAGATATTTTATCTTTTTGAAATTTATACAGAATTTATTCTATATATAGAAGTAAAAAAAATATTTAATTATTTTTAATTAAAGAATTTATTTAGATAATCAAAAAATTTTAAGTTTTAAGTAAAATAATTTTATTTTCTATAAAAAACTATTTTAACTTTTTTTTCAAAATTATAATTTTAAAACTTCAAAATAATTTTGCAAATATAATTACAACACCTAAATTTTTGTTTTAAAAATTCTATTTTACAAATAAACAATTTTAAAATAATAGTTCCTATATTTATTTTAATTTTTGAGATTTGAAAATTTTTTAAAATTTGTTTGGTGTTAAATTAATAATATCAATTTTTTAAAAATAAATTATCAATATGAAAAATTGTCATTTAGTAAAATTTCAATTGTGAATAAAATTTCATACAAAATAACTATAACAAAAATAATTATAGAATTAATTGTCTTTTCCAAAAAAAAACAAATATATATTATCAAAACTATCAAATTAAATCAAATACAATTAAAATTAAAAAAAATTGGAGTTAAATTAAGGTAAATTTTAATTTTTACTAATAATAATACAATTGAAAATCAAAATTTTAAAAGTTGAGTCAAGGTCAAATTAGTTTTGACATATATAAAATATATCAAATTTTATAACAATTAAATAAGTAATTACAAAGAAATTAATTCTTAAAAATTGAAATTTTATATATAAAATAAATAAAAATTTTCAAGAGTTAATTTCTTTATAACTACTGATCTAATTGTTATAAAATTTGATATACTGCTTTATTTTTTGAAAATTACTTAAGATCACCAGCGATGATTGTCATCACTTGGCAAAATTAAATTTACATGGGTCAATCAATTCTATAATTACTTTTGTTATAGTTATTTTATATAAAATTTTATTTACTAAATAATAATTTTCCATGTTAATAATCCATTTCTGAAAAATTAATATTATTAATTTGACATCAAACAAATTTCAAAGATTAAAATAAATATAGGAACTATTATTTTGAAATTAATTGTTTATAAAATAGAATTTTTTAAAAATAAAAATTTAGGTATTGCAATATTTTCGTAAAGTACTATAATTAATTACTTGACTTTTTATAATAAAATTTAAATATTTAAAAATTTTTTATATAAATATTTTAAAAAATAAATTTTTTCAATATATTATTAAGAAATTTAATAAATTATAATATATATAAATTTATGTAAATTATATATGTTATTAAAACTATTGAATTGAATCAAATACAATTAAAATTGAAAAAAATTGAAATTAAGTCACGATAAATTTTAATTTTTATTAATAACTAATACAATTAATTAAGTCAGATACAATTAAAAATTGAAATTTTAAGATTAAATTAATTTTGATAACATGCATAATGTGGATCTTATAATATTATATAAATTTATATATATTTATATATAATTAAATATGTAAATTTATGTAATTTATACTAATTATATAATATTATATAAATTTATATATATAAATTTATATAAATATATGTAATTATATATAAATATATATAAATCTAAGTAATATTCACTGGTTGAATAAAAAAAAAACAGGTAAAATTTTTAATATAAATAGGTAGAAAAATACATAAATAAATAAGAAGATTTGTAGATAATATATAACATTAGTAAATTTTTTTAAATGTAAACCTTCAAAATATTTCACTCCAATAACTTTCAAATACCTCTAATATAAATGTAATATTTACGAAGGTTATTGGTATCGAAAACCTTTATTTTTATTAATAAAACGTTGTTAATATAGTTTTTATTATTAATATTTTAGTTATATTTTCTTATCTGTATTTTCTTATTTTATTATTATTATATTTTATATCTTATCTTTATTATAATTATTATATTATTATTGTAAATCAATTTAGTCATGTATTACGAATTATCAGTTGTTACCTAAATTAGTATATCTAGATTAATAATTTATTGTCGATCAGTAACGCGATGGCATAAGTGATGACAAGAGCCATGGCATAGATGGTGGCATGCATGATGACACACATGATAGCATACTTGATGGCATACGCGACGACATAGATGATGGCAAGAATTATTAGTTATAAATAAGCTGAGTTTTTCCTTAATTTCAGTCTTCAGTTAGATACAAATCAATATAAGTTCCAATACACTTTAGTATAAACCTATTAAATGTATTTAGCTCTTAGTGAGTAATAAATTGATAATAAAGTCTTGGTGACATTGAATATTATAATTTATATACTTTGATAATATTATTCTTGGTGAATAATAACCCTTTTCATTTGTTGAAAATCCCGTAGTTAAAGAATTGGTTTCTTTATAAATTGTCTTTGTGACGATAGAGATTTGTTCTCTATAACCTCTTTAAAACCTCACCCTTGTCTCTTTCGAATAAAACCACATATTTAAATCCTTCATAGTTGTATTTATTTACAAATCCTTCAACTATAGCATATTACATATAACTGCTGTGTGATCTTTTATATATAGTTTTTCCCTGCTTTAGTTGTCGTTCCCTATTTTTCTTTGAAGGTATAAATAGGCCAACAACGTAATATTGCGGAGGTTATTAATATTGATAACCTTCAATGACCTTCATTTTATCATAATAAATGTAATATTTACAAAGGTTATTAGTCCGATAACCTTTAATAACTTTTGAAAACGAAATTATTACAATTACCTTCATTATAAAAAATTTCCTGATGAAATAGACAAGGGGATTTGTAAATAATATGTAAATAAACAAAGTGATACACAAATAGGCAGCCAATTTTTAACTGATTTGTAATTAATTTGTAATTAATTTGTATCAAAAATTTATTAATTTTTGATTATTTAACGTGTAATTATTATATATATTTCCAAAATTGATTTTTAATTTTTGAGATATTTTATTTTTTTGAGATTTATAAAGAATCTATTTTATATATAAAAGTAAAAAAAATATCTAGTTATATGTATTTTTAATTAAGAAATTTATCTGGGTGATCAAAAAATTTCAGATTTTAAATAAAATAATTTTGTCTTCTATAAAAAACTATTTCGACTTTTTTTTTTAAAATAATTTTGTATATAAGTATAGTAATTACAAGATCTATATAAATTATATATATTTTACATAATACTAGGGAAACGGGGACCGTTGTAAGTCCGGAGCAAGATGGTGTGTAATTATTTATTTTTTTTATGTTTTAATCTAATTGTCATGTGTTCGTTATCTACAACAATCTTATCTAAAATTGGACAGACATTATTCAAAGTTACATTTTTGATATTTTTCTTATTTTTTATTTAAATTTGCATCAATAACAGAACTAATGATACATCAAAGACGTAACTTTGGTATCACTTTGCTCGTCCATTAAGTGTCCTCCGCTATGCTCCGGACAAATTATAACTTATTAAAATTTTTAATAATATTTATGTAAATATACATAATTTTTATAAAATTATTTTTTAATTTAAACTGGTATATCTTAGTAAATATTAATATTACAGAAATTAAACACATTATCTTATAAGTTAGAACAAAAACTTTCAATTGGTAATAAAAACATTCTAGTAAAAAATCACTTTTCATTCCATAAATTGTAAATAATTAAAAAAAACAGAATTTTTTTAATAAAAAATTTTTGTAATAAAATTTTCTTTGTAGATTTTCAATAATTTCTTTTATTTTTTTTAATTATAATTACAATTTGTAAAACAAAAAATAATTTTCTATTAAAATGTTTTTATAATCAATTAAAATTACAAAATAATATATATTTTATTTTTGTAGTATTGATATTTGTCAAAATATACTGATTCTAATAATATTTGTTATAATTCAAAAATTTATCACAATTAATTACAATATATGGCATAATTAAATTTTCCTTATGATATAATTAGTTACAACTTATTACAACTCTTATAAATAATTATGATAAATATTTTTAATTAGTTCAAACTAAAAATAGCTCTATAAAAATTGTATAAATGTTATAAATATTACATAGATTTACATTTGATAAAAATTTCTAATACAAGTTAAAATATACATGTTATCTAAATTATTTTTCAAAATCTCAAATACCAAATTACTATTAAACTACAAATTATTTTACTATACCAAAAATAATTTAAACAATATATATAAAATATTTTACTTCCAAAATTAAAAAAAATTTATTAAATAACAGATGTAATTTATACATGTTATTAATACTATTAAAGTAACTAAAATTTGAAAATTTGAAATTATTTTAATGCAATTATATAATATTTAAATTTCAGTAATTGAGTCAATAACTTTTTACTTTTGACAACACGTATAATGTAATTTTTGAAATGTGAAATCTGTTAAATAATTCCTTTAAAAAAAAGAAATCTGTTAAATAATTATAATAATGATTTTTAAAAAAATATTATTTTAAAAAGAAAAATTATATTAGAAAAAGAATAAATGTATTTATAATAACATATTACTTGTAACAACTTTGTATTAACCAATAATATTAGATTAAACTATTTTATTGGCTTTACTAATAGTTGTGACATGTAACATATTGTTACAATTAGATTCATCCTTAAAAAAAACTATAGTGATAAAATGCAAAATTTTTATAAATTTTTATAAATTTTTATTGGTTTTAAGTTTTTTTTATACTGATCAGGTTGACCTGATAGCCTAATTCAAATTAACAGGTCAAATTGGTTATACTATTTTATAAACTTGAAAATTAAGGGTTATAATTTTTAATACAGATTAGATCCAGATTATAAATATTAAAATATTTCAAAAACTAGTATTTTAATCATTTAATATATATTAAAATAAATTATTTGCCATATTATTTTACATACATATTTAGTATTATTATAATAAAAGTTTTTTAATATTTGATATACAAAATCGCTCAAATATGATTACTGGTTGTTGAAATATTATTGTCTGAATTTATATTTTAATTTTATTTTAATTTTATATTGATAAAACTTTTCTCTAAGTTAATATCATTAAAAATCATCCAAAAAACTATTGTTTTAAAAAGAAAAAACTTGAAGATTCTAAATTATTAAAATTTTTGAAACAAAAGTTTGCAACTATTGTGAAATTGCAAAAATTTGCAATATTGAGAATTTGTAAAATTACCATCGGGAAACAATACAATATATTGTATTACTTCATAAATTTGAGACAAAGAATAATGAAATGAGCCAACAAATGAAATACTTAACCCTCAGTGAGAATTCAACAATGAAGAAATTTCTCTAACAAAACCATGAGCTTCTTTTTTTTTTGCTTTTCAAGTTTTTCCTTACTTGAATAAGTTTAATATTTGAGGCATTTATGTAAGCAGTTAGAGATCGCTTTTTTTAGAAAAAAAATAATTTGATTCTATGCCATAACAATAAATAATGATGCACCAATATGCAGTGTGCACCGACGCTGATTACAAAACAGAATTACTTCTTTGTTTTCCACTATATTATAGTTTGAGGAGTTGTTTTTGTAATTACTTTAAAAGGCGTTAAAAATACATTAATTACGGCTTAGCTGTCTTATAGCTGTCCGTTAGAAAATTTGTACAGAAATTCATTGTTTTAATTTTATGATTTGGTAAGAAATTATGATTGACTTGCATTTTCGTTTTTTGCCCTATTGGTTTATGTACGCCAAAAACGTCCTTTAACTGCGGAATAATCGATCACACGATCATTACTGGTCAATATGTATTTCCATAAATAGTAATAGTAATGAGAATGCATAAAGGATCTTCCCTGCTGACCTTAATTTGTCATACGATATGCATTAATAAGGTTTTTTCTCGTGAAAAAAATAAAAAAAATTTTCGCGATTATTTCTTTTACATAAACCTTTTTAATCCACAAATCTTATAAATTTTGTTTTCCTAAAAGAAATTAACATATTTCTAAAAGATAATAATGGCATATACAGAAAAAAGAGTTTTAGAACTACGAGAGTTGTGTCAAGGTATTCATTAATAATCAATTTTTTTGTGGCTGAGGCTGTATTATTATTGTTTTCAAAATGGCTTAGTAAATAATTATTGACTTTTTTATTATTAAGCCCGAGGTTTACCTACAAGTGGTGTTAAAAGTGCGTTGGTGGGTCGATTAAAAAGTTATGATCTTAAGAGATCAAACGGAAAGCAAGAAAGTATGGAGTTAGACTACGTGGAAATCCCCGTTCGCAAAACTTTAACAAAGGATGAAAGTTTACAGGATCAACATGGTACATCGGATCCTTCTCAAGATGTGGTACAATCACGACCATCATCGCAACCCATTTTACCAGAAACTCCCAAATCATTAACTGAACAAGATATTTCAATAACTGAAGAAACTCAAGATTTTACAGATCCAGTGATAGAACAACACGATCAATCCCAAATTATACAATCATTATTATCACCCAAGACAGAATCGCCTAACCCTAGTACAATTCCTATAGTTCAAATACCAACAATATCAACACAAATAAATAATTCTTCATCAGTGTCTAATACTACATCACCATCAACTACATCATTATTTGAGATGTCACCGCCAACTCCAACATTACTTGCGACAACACCACCACCGTCTACATCGTCATTATTTGAGACGACATCATCATCAACTTCTTCATTATCTACATCATCATTATATGAGACGACATCACCACCAACTCCAACATTACTTGCAACGACACCACCACCTACATTATTATATGAGACACCACCATCTACATCATTAACAACACCACAGCCTTCTTGCTCGCCCTGTTCACCTTGTTCACCTTGTTCGCCTTGTTCGCCTTGTTCGCCTTGTCTACCTTGTTCGCCTTGTTCACCTTGTCTACCTTGTCAACCTATGTTATGTGAATCACCATCATGTCAAAATCAAGTTGAGATTGATCGTGATCTCATAAATCGATTAATGTTAGAAAGAAAACAATATGACACTAGATCATACACGAGAGGAGTAATGGTAAATCAAGGTCATTCAAATTGTGATCAAGATCACTCTGATAATAATAATAATAACGATGCAGAATATAATTATGATTTATTATTGGAAACAGTTCAAAAATCATGGATCTACAATGATGGAGAAATACCTTTCTGGTTTAGGGATATGTATGACGCGACATATGGTTATTCATATTGGGGTGAAGGAATTATGATTAATCAAATCGAAATAGAAGAAAGCAATCCAATAGTGTTGAAGATAAAAAATTCCTTATGTTAACTTCAATTGTAAATATCAAGAAATTTATTATTTATTTATTATGATTTTTAATATAAATTTATTTATAATCTTTATAATTGTGATTTTCATTCTATAGGTTCGTTATTTTAATCCATAATGATGATTTACGTTTTTCACATTTTTTACATTTTTTACATTTTTTACATTTTTTTTTTACATTTTATACATTATGAGTAAAATTCGAATGTGTATTAGAATTAGAGAGTAACGAAACTTACTTTGTAAATAACAATAAGGATATGCGTTAAAATATTAAACATTAAAATATTTTGAAATTTGGATTTCACCATTATCTATTATCTATATTTTACATGTATCATGATAATCATAAAAATTATTTCCAAAAAAATAAAAACATTCTTTAATTGATTTTATTGAAATATTATCAAAAAACTAATATATTCTTACATTATTTTTCACCTGGTAATCACATACTTGAAGGCGAGCAATGTTTTATCTCACCAGTGGAATAACATAATTATTACATAATGAAAATTAATAATCGTTCCACATCACGATCAGATTTTTATACAGCACATGGCACTCTATACGGCACACGGCACTTTAACAGTCTATAATACAAATATACGGTACACACATGCACACGGCGTCGTGTGTCTGCATCCCTAATTTTGACTAAAGGACTCAAAGTTCACTAAGAAACCTTTATACAAAAAGTTTTCACTATGGTAAGCATAATAATACAATGGAAAATTACTAAATAAAACTTTGTGACGCAATTTCAGTACTTTGGTCAAAGTAAATTACCTTTATATAATTAAGATAAGGTTGTTTAACAGATGTGAAAGTTCTCAAATATTAATTTTTACTATGCTAGCTTGATATCTTTCATATATACATGCTGCTAAAATGCAAAATATGTTATAATTAATTATTATATGAAAGTTAAATGTCCAAAAATTCAGGGATCCCAAATTATTATTACTGCATCAGGAAAAATTTGCAAATATTATATGCAGTATATACATGCATAATTTACATGCAGTTTACACCACCCTGCATATATATTACATAATATCGTATTTATTTTTGCTCAGATAATATACATATTAAATTTGGTACATATATTATATGCAAATATATTAAGTAAAATAATTTCTTGATGTATATTTTAAATAATTATTTCAATAACTGCTTATTGATTTATAAAGAAATAAAATGGTGACAGTTTCATTTCAATTATTTCAAATTTAAGATTTTAAGTGTTTTCATAATATTATTATTTAATAATTCTAGAATAACTTATTGGATTCCTCTCATTGAGACAAATTTACACATGTTAAATTCAAATGCTAAATTCCAAATTAATTAAAATATTTTTAATAAATTCTACTATCTTTTCATTTAATTTACAATGTTTGATTGGCTATAGTAATTGAAGATAAAATTATTTGATGATTATGTTTATTAACAACAGTTGTAAATAATATATTTGAACTGGATTTCAAAAGATTTCATTAGCATATCATTGACAATCTGTACATTTGAATTGTCTATTATGTTGAATTTTGAAATTAAGTTTTTTTTGCTTGATATTTGTCAGTACAGTTGTATTTCAATGTTATTACTTGTTTTCAACTAATACTAATTCTTTTACTTTTAAATAATCATTTGAATGTTTTTTAGTATATATTCAAATTAATTTTCAAAATCTCAAATTCCAAATGTCAAATTTATATTTTGGAAAATAAAAATAAACTTGTGAAATATAATATATACTTTTTTCTTTACTAAAAATTTTATTATAAAAAAATTATAAAATTATTAATTCAAAATATTTTTAAAAAAAAACTTATATTTATTTGTTTTATTTTTAAGTCTATTATTTTTGAATTTATTTTCTATTTCATATACTAGAAGTAATTAGCTAAGATTTATTAAGTATAAACAGTCAATTTTTTTCAATTTATGAACAGGAATTTTCAATTTATAAATTTTTACAAATAAGATATCTAATTTATATATATTTGCACTATTAATAGAATTTAAGTTTTTATTTATTCAACCAGTGTTGTAATACTATTTATTACAAAAATAAAATATGTAAAAAATTTTACAATATTTTTCTTGTTCAAAGCAGTATTAAAGTTGTATACAGTATAAAAATATATATTAATATACAATTATTTATTATAATTACTGGTTAAATAATAATAATAATAATAATAAATTTTAATACAAATAGATAGAAAGATTTATACATATTGAATAATTAAAAATTAATAAAATCACCAGTTAAAAATTTACAAATACTACACATATCAAGTATTAATATTTATATTTAATTTTGTATATTTATTGGATACTTGATAAGTATTGTTAACCTATTTTATTATTTATTTTTTTTTCAATAAAATTATATAACACAAAACTATTTATTAATAAACCTTAAGTACACATAATGTTACAAAACAATTTAAAATAAGTAAAACTCACTATCTAGGAAAAAGTACAATTAAATCTCCTCTACTGGTCAGATTATCATTATCCAAGTGAACTTTACAACTGATATCTATGGTTCTATTTAACATCTAAGAATCAAATAGAAAAAAAAACAATTTTATTATGAATAAAATTTTAATTAATGACTAAATTTGCTAAAATTTATTAAATATAAAGTTAATTTTTTTTGATTTATAAATAGAAATTTCTGATTTATAAATTTTTACAAATAAAATATTTAATTTATACATATTTGCGTCATTAATAGAATTTCAATTTTTGTTCATTCAACCAGTAAAACTGAATCAAAGAGTATTAAATAATACCTGATATACTATACATGTCGTCAAAACTAATTTGATCTTGACTCAACTCTTAAAATTTCAATTTTTAATTGCATCTGACTCAACTAATTGCGTCAATTACTAGTAAAAATCAAAATTTGCTTTGACTTAACTCCAATTTTTTTCAATTTTAATTGCGTCTGACTCAATTCAATAGTTTTGACGACATGTATATGATATACCACTACAAAAATCTTATATTAAAAATAGAGGTCATAAATTCTACTGAAAAAATTTTTACTTTTATTTATAGTTAATTAATTATAACTCAAAAATAAAAAAATAAAAAATCGATTATTAACTGAAATTAAATAACATATAAGGGAAGTCTGTTTAAATAAAATGAACATCAGAAAATTTTTTCAAATATAATATCTTATAATTTTAACTTGGTGTTAAATTTCTGTAATTTTTTATTTTTCATGTAATATTATAGAAATTTTCAAAAGTTATTGCAATATTAAACTTTCGTAATATTACAAGTATTATTTTTTATAATTTTAATATTTTAAAATTTTTATAATTTTTACAAAAATATTTGTTCTAAAAATTTTTAAAAATTTATCTATTCTTCTACATTTAATACTTTTTTGTTTAAATGTTAACTTATTATTTCTTTATTTGATAAAAAAATAAAATAAAAAAAATTATATATTATTTTTATTTTAATTTAATTAATCAAATCATGTCACACTTAAATAGATTATACATATTGTCAAAACCAATTTGACCTTGATTTAACTCTTAAAATTTTAATTTTTTTTTAATTACGTCTGACTTAATTAATTGTGTCAGTCACTAGTAAAAATTAAAATTTGTCTTGACTTAACTCTAATTTTTCTTGATTTTAATTGCATCTGGCTCAATTTAATAATTTTAACAACATGTATAAAACAGATTATACATGTTGTCAAAACTATTGAATTGAGTCAGACACAATTAAAATTGGGAAAAATTAAAGTTGAATCAAGATAAATTTTAATTTTTACTAATAATTGACGCAATTAATTGAGTCAGACGTAATTAATTGAGTCAGACGCAATTAAAAATTGAAATTTCAAGAGTTGAATCAAGATTATACTTGCACGCAAAATTATTTTGAGACCCCGAAATTGCAATTTTGAGGAAAAAAGTTAAAATAGTTTTTCATAAAAGACGAAATTATTTTACTTAAAACCCAAAATTTTTTGACCACCCAGATTTATTCTTTGATTAAAGATACACATAACTAGGTATTTTTTTTACTTCCATATATAGAATAGATTCTGCATAAATCTCAAAAAGTCGAAATACCTCAAAAATCCAAAATCAATTTTGGGAACATGTATAATCAAGATTAAATTGATTTTAATAACATGTATAAAACAAATATAATAAAAAAAATTTATTTAACATCTAAAATATCTTTTTTAAAAATTTAACATTTGTTTAAATTAATATTAGTAAGAATAATAGAAGACAAAGGAACCATAAGGTAAGAATAATAAAAAGAATAATAATAATAAAATTGTAGAAACTATAATAATAATAAAATCGTAAGTAAAGACTATACATGTTTTCAAAATTAATTTTAGATTTTTAAGATATTTAATTTTTTTTAAATTTATACAAAATCTATTCTATATATGAAAATAAAAAAAGTATCTAATTATATGTATTTTTAATTAAAAAATTTATCTAGGTGGTTAAAAAATTTCAAATTTTAAATAAAACGATTTTGTCTTCTATGAAAAACTATTTTGATTTTTTTTTCCAAAATTATAATTTCGAAATTCTAAAATAATTTAGTGTGCAAGTATAATAAAGACTAAATAATAATAATAATAATAAAATTATGAGGTAAGAATTGTAAAAATTAAATAATAATAATAAAACTGTGAAAACAAGAATCGTAAAGGCTATAATAATAATAATAATAATAAAATTATGAGGTAGAAATTATGAAAATTAAATAATAATAATAATAATAAAACTGTGAGAGCAAAAATCATGAAGAATAAATAATAATAATAATAATAAAATTATAAGGACAAAAATTATGGAACTAAAAATTGTGAAAAACAAAATTATAAAGATAAGAATCATGAGGACTAAAAATCATAAAAAACAAAAGAACTGTAAGACAAAAAGAAAAAGAAAAAGAATAATAATAAAACTGCAAGAACTATAATAATAATAATAAAACTGTGAGGCTATAATAATAATAATAAAATTGTAAGGTTAACACTAGTCGAAATGGTCCAATTCGGCTAAAATTCAGCTGTGCGATTTTCAGCCGAAATATAACCAAAAGTCGGCCGAAATTTTTCTTTTTTTTTTTGCCGATTGTTATGCCGATTGGCAACCAATCGGCAAAAATTCGGTAATAAAAATTCTGATAGAAATCAGAAAGAAATATTCAACAATCGGAAAGAAAACGGTAAGTAAATTTATTCAAAATTCTGATAGAAATCAGAAAGAAATATTCAACAATCGGAAAGAAAACGGTAAGTAAATTTATTCAAAATTCTGATAGAAATCAGAAAGAAATATTCAACAATCGGAAAGAAAACGGTAAGNGAAAAACAAAATTATAAAGATAAGAATCATGAGGACTAAAAATCATAAAAAACAAAAGAACTGTAAGACAAAAAGAAAAAGAAAAAGAATAATAATAAAACTGCAAGAACTATAATAATAATAATAAAACTGTGAGGCTATAATAATAATAATAAAATTGTAAGGTTAACACTAGTCGAAATGGTCCAATTCGGCTAAAATTCAGCTGTGCGATTTTCAGCCGAAATATAACCAAAAGTCGGCCGAAATTTTTCTTTTTTTTTTTGCCGATTGTTATGCCGATTGGCAACCAATCGGCAAAAATTCGGTAATAAAAATTCTGATAGAAATCAGAAAGAAATATTCAACAATCGGAAAGAAAACGGTAAGTAAATTTATTCAAAATTCTGATAGAAATCAGAAAGAAATATTCAAGAATTGTTCAAAATCCGGTAAGTCAATTTATTCAAAATTCTGATAGAAATCAAAAAGAAATATTCAAAATTCTAATAGAAATCAGAAACAAATATTTAAGAATTGTTTAAAATCCGGTAAGTAAAGAAAGAAATATTCAAAATTTGGTAAGTAAATTTATTCAAAATTCTGATAGAAATATTCAACAATCGAAAAGAAAACGGTAAGTAAATTTCGATAAGTAAAT
Source organism: Diversispora epigaea (assembly GCA_003547095.1). Lineage (NCBI taxonomy): Eukaryota > Fungi > Glomeromycota > Glomeromycetes > Diversisporales > Diversisporaceae > Diversispora > Diversispora epigaea. The sequence goes on along the minus strand of PQFF01000460.1, from coordinate 305,105 downwards.
TTATTCAAAATTCTGATAAAAATCAGAAAGAAATATTCAAAATTCGGTAAGTAAATTTATTCAGAATTCTGATAGAAATCAGAAAGAAATATTCAAAATTCGAAAAGAAAATGGTAAGTAAACTTGGTCAAAATTTTAATAGAAATCAAAAAGAAATATTCAAGAATCGGAAAGTAAACAATAAGTAAATTTATTCAGAATTCTGATAGAAATCAGAAAGAAATATTCAAAATCTGGTAAATAAACTTGGTCAAAATTCCGATAGAAATCAGAAATAAATATTCAAGAATTGGTCAAAATCCGGTAAGTAAACTTTGTCAAAATTCCAATAGAAATCAGAAAGAAATATTCAAGAATTGGTTAAAATCTGGTAAGTAAAATTCTAGAAATCAGAAAGAAATATTCAAAAAATCAGAAAGAAAATTTAGTTAAAATTCTAATAGAAATCAGAAACAAATATTCAAAATTTGGAAAGTAAACTTGATCAAAATTCTGATAGAAATCAGAAACAAATATTTAAGAATTGGTTAAAATCTGGTAAGTAAACGAAAATGGCTAATGTTCTTTATTAAATAATCTAAAAATAATCATTAAAAATAATAAAAATAATATTAAAATATCCTAAAATATATTGATAAATGTCTATATATTATATACTTATTGAAATTATTATTGTTCAGCCGAAATTTTTGAACTAGAAGTACTAACAAAACTCGGCTCATCTTCCCCCTCCGTTTACACGAATTTGATGTCATAAACAACATCTTCTTGTTCATTACATGCCCAATTAAAGGCTTTCGCTAGAGAGAGGAAATCGTACTGCTGAATTTCATTGGAATAGTTTCGTTTCCGTTGTAATTAAGCAGTAGTACTTGAAGCTGATTGGGAATCAAATACATTTTTGAGCAAGTGTTTTAGCTAAATATTACGTGAAAATAGATTAAAAAAAAAATAAGTATTAAGGAAATTTCAGTAATAAATCGATAATAAATTAATAATAATTGTTAAAGAATAAAAGTATTTCAGAAATAAATCAGAAATTGGTTTTTTTTGCATATAATATTAAAAAAAAGAGAAAAAAAATATGTATTAGTAATATTTCGGTAATAAATTGAAAGAGAAAAAAATAAATATTAGTAATAAATCAATAATAATTCGGTAATAAATAAAAGAATATAATTTTTTGCATATAATATTAAAAAAAAAAAGAAAAAAAATAAGTATTAGTAATATTTTGGTAATAAAAAAAAATAAAATCATTAATAAATTGGTAATAAATAAAAGAATATAATTTTTTGTATATAATATTAAAAAAAAGAGAAAAAAAATAAGTATTAGAATTATTTCGGTAATAAATTAAAATCATTAATAAATTAGTAAAGAATTAATAATAAATAAAAGGATGTATATAATATTAAAAAAAAGAGAAAAAAAATAAGTATTAGAATTATTTCGGTAATAAATTAAAATCATTAATAAATTAGTAAAGAATTAATAATAAATAAAAGGATGTATATAATATTAAAAAAAAGAGAAAAAAAATAAGTATTAGAATTATTTCGGTAATAAATTAAAATCATTAATAAATTAGTAAAGAATTAATAATAAATAAAAGGATGTATATAATATTAAAAAAAAGAGAAAAAAAATAAGTATTAGAATTATTTCGGTAATAAATTAAAATCATTAATAAATTAGTAAAGAATTAATAATAAATAAAAGGATGTATATAATATTAAAAAAAAGAGAAAAAAAATAAGTATTAGAATTATTTCGGTAATAAATTAAAATCATTAATAAATTAGTAAAGAATTAATAATAAATAAAAGGATGTATATAATATTAAAAAAAAGAGAAAAAAAATAAGTATTAGAATTATTTCGGTAATAAATTAAAATCATTAATAAATTAGTAAAGAATTAATAATAAATAAAAGGATGTATATAATATTAAAAAAAAGAGAAAAAAAATAAGTATTAGAATTATTTCGGTAATAAATTAAAATCATTAATAAATTAGTAAAGAATTAATAATAAATAAAAGGATGTATATAATATTAAAAAAAAGAGAAAAAAAATAAGTATTAGAATTATTTCGGTAATAAATTAAAATCATTAATAAATTAGTAAAGAATTAATAATAAATAAAAGGATGTATATAATATTAAAAAAAAGAGAAAAAAAATAAGTATTAGAATTATTTCGGTAATAAATTAAAATCATTAATAAATTAGTAAAGAATTAATAATAAATAAAAGGATGTATATAATATTAAAAAAAAGAGAAAAAAAATAAGTATTAGAATTATTTCGGTAATAAATTAAAATCATTAATAAATTAGTAAAGAATTAATAATAAATAAAAGGATGTATATAATATTAAAAAAAAGAGAAAAAAAATAAGTATTAGAATTATTTCGGTAATAAATTAAAATCATTAATAAATTAGTAAAGAATTAATAATAAATAAAAGGATGTATATAATATTAAAAAAAAGAGAAAAAAAATAAGTATTAGAATTATTTCGGTAATAAATTAAAATCATTAATAAATTAGTAAAGAATTAATAATAAATAAAAGGATGTATATAATATTAAAAAAAAGAGAAAAAAAATAAGTATTAGAATTATTTCGGTAATAAATTAAAATCATTAATAAATTAGTAAAGAATTAATAATAAATAAAAGGATGTATATAATATTAAAAAAAAGAGAAAAAAAATAAGTATTAGAATTATTTCGGTAATAAATTAAAATCATTAATAAATTAGTAAAGAATTAATAATAAATAAAAGGATGTATATAATATTAAAAAAAAGAGAAAAAAAATAAGTATTAGAATTATTTCGGTAATAAATTAAAATCATTAATAAATTAGTAAAGAATTAATAATAAATAAAAGGATGTATATAATATTAAAAAAAAGAGAAAAAAAATAAGTATTAGAATTATTTCGGTAATAAATTAAAATCATTAATAAATTAGTAAAGAATTAATAATAAATAAAAGGATGTATATAATATTAAAAAAAAGAGAAAAAAAATAAGTATTAGAATTATTTCGGTAATAAATTAAAATCATTAATAAATTAGTAAAGAATTAATAATAAATAAAAGGATGTATATAATATTAAAAAAAAGAGAAAAAAAATAAGTATTAGAATTATTTCGGTAATAAATTAAAATCATTAATAAATTAGTAAAGAATTAATAATAAATAAAAGGATGTATATAATATTAAAAAAAAGAGAAAAAAAATAAGTATTAGAATTATTTCGGTAATAAATTAAAATCATTAATAAATTAGTAAAGAATTAATAATAAATAAAAGGATGTATATAATATTAAAAAAAAGAGAAAAAAAATAAGTATTAGAATTATTTCGGTAATAAATTAAAATCATTAATAAATTAGTAAAGAATTAATAATAAATAAAAGGATGTATATAATATTAAAAAAAAGAGAAAAAAAATAAGTATTAGAATTATTTCGGTAATAAATTAAAATCATTAATAAATTAGTAAAGAATTAATAATAAATAAAAGGATGTATATAATATTAAAAAAAAGAGAAAAAAAATAAGTATTAGAATTATTTCGGTAATAAATTAAAATCATTAATAAATTAGTAAAGAATTAATAATAAATAAAAGGATGTATATAATATTAAAAAAAAGAGAAAAAAAATAAGTATTAGAATTATTTCGGTAATAAATTAAAATCATTAATAAATTAGTAAAGAATTAATAATAAATAAAAGGATGTATATAATATTAAAAAAAAGAGAAAAAAAATAAGTATTAGAATTATTTCGGTAATAAATTAAAATCATTAATAAATTAGTAAAGAATTAATAATAAATAAAAGGATGTATATAATATTAAAAAAAAGAGAAAAAAAATAAGTATTAGAATTATTTCGGTAATAAATTAAAATCATTAATAAATTAGTAAAGAATTAATAATAAATAAAAGGATGTATATAATATTAAAAAAAAGAGAAAAAAAATAAGTATTAGAATTATTTCGGTAATAAATTAAAATCATTAATAAATTAGTAAAGAATTAATAATAAATAAAAGGATGTATATAATATTAAAAAAAAGAGAAAAAAAATAAGTATTAGAATTATTTCGGTAATAAATTAAAATCATTAATAAATTAGTAAAGAATTAATAATAAATAAAAGGATGTATATAATATTAAAAAAAAGAGAAAAAAAATAAGTATTAGAATTATTTCGGTAATAAATTAAAATCATTAATAAATTAGTAAAGAATTAATAATAAATAAAAGGATGTATATAATATTAAAAAAAAGAGAAAAAAAATAAGTATTAGAATTATTTCGGTAATAAATTAAAATCATTAATAAATTAGTAAAGAATTAATAATAAATAAAAGGATGTATATAATATTAAAAAAAAGAGAAAAAAAATAAGTATTAGAATTATTTCGGTAATAAATTAAAATCATTAATAAATTAGTAAAGAATTAATAATAAATAAAAGGATGTATATAATATTAAAAAAAAGAGAAAAAAAATAAGTATTAGAATTATTTCGGTAATAAATTAAAATCATTAATAAATTAGTAAAGAATTAATAATAAATAAAAGGATGTATATAATATTAAAAAAAAGAGAAAAAAAATAAGTATTAGAATTATTTCGGTAATAAATTAAAATCATTAATAAATTAGTAAAGAATTAATAATAAATAAAAGGATGTATATAATATTAAAAAAAAGAGAAAAAAAATAAGTATTAGAATTATTTCGGTAATAAATTAAAATCATTAATAAATTAGTAAAGAATTAATAATAAATAAAAGGATGTATATAATATTAAAAAAAAGAGAAAAAAAATAAGTATTAGAATTATTTCGGTAATAAATTAAAATCATTAATAAATTAGTAAAGAATTAATAATAAATAAAAGGATGTATATAATATTAAAAAAAAAAAAAATAAGTATTAGTAATATTTCGGTAATAGAAAAAAAATAAAATCATTAATAAATCGATAATAAATCGGTAATAAATAAAAAGATATATATAATATTAAAAAAAAGAGAAAAAATAAGTATTAGTAATATTTCGGTAATAAATTGAAAGAGAAAAAATAAAATCATTAATAAATCAGTAATAAATCGATAATAAATAAAAAGATAAAAAAAAGAGAGAAAAAATAAGTATTAGTAATATTTCGATAATAAATTGAAATAAATATCAATAATAAATTGATAAAAAAAAGAATAGGTTTCGGTAACATTTCAGAAATAAATACTAACCTCCGCAGATCGCCAGAAAAGATCATAAACATTTATTACTGTTTTCGGACATTTCTGGTGAATAAAAGGCACGATTCGCCAACATTCGCAATAATGATTCTTTATCATAGTCTGTAATATTAGGATCATTTTTTCTAAATAATTCTTTTGCCACTTTAATACAACGAAGTTTTTTCTAAATTCAGAATATAATTATATAATTTAGTATATAATTGACATAATAAAAGTAATAATTGTAAATAATAAATTATATACATCATTTTGCCGATTGTTGGCATATACACGACGAAGATCTTTGGAAGTTTTCCAGAATTACGCATTTGCGCAGTGGCTCGTCGAGATTTATGTATACTATTGAACTATTTCGTTAATTGCGTAACTAAAGGTTTAAATTTCGGTGTTAACGATTTTTGTAATTCTGGTATTAATTTGCGACGAATTTTGCAATTATTTGCACTAGTAAATATTTGGTCGTAGTTAAGACTAAATTCAGAATTAATTATTTTTATGATTGTTTTCATTTCATTCTGTAAAAAATAAAAAAAATAAAAAAAATAATAAGAAATTGCTTAAAATCACATTCTGAATGCTAACTGAATTACTAACCCTGGCGTCTTTTTCATTCTTTTCATCATCTGATTCAGTATCTTCTTCTGAATTATTGCCAAACACTCTTTTTTCTTTATTTGTTTTGGCAATTTTTTTGGATTTTAATTTTCGTCCTTTTGGACGTTTTGAAGGAATTATTTTAGATTTGGTACCAGAATCACTTGGACTGGATTTTACCGAAATAGATTCTGGAATTCGATATTTTCGAAATCGATCAAGATTTTTTATGAGCTGATCATTTTCAGCACCGAATTGTTGATTAATATTTGCCAGAAAATCTATTTCTTCCTTCATTTGATTTATATTTTCTTGGTTTTTTTCTAATTTTTCTTCAAAATCAATTTCCATTTGAGAGTTTTGCCTTTTAAGCATCAGGAAATTTTAATAGGCAAAAATTTACGCAAATTTTCACTTCGAAAATTTCCGCAAATTTCCGACACCTTCGGAAATTTCCGCAAAAAATTTTCGCAACTTTTCACACAGTTTTCGAAAATTTT
>PQFF01000460.1:269795-286150 GCA_003547095.1 Diversispora epigaea | reverse complement strand
AAGAAAGAAAAAATAAGAAATAATAGAAAGAAGAATGAAAAAAAAAGAAGAAAAGAGAAAGAAGAATAAAAAAAAAGGAGAAAAGAGAAAGCACGAAAAAATAAAACGAAAAAAGTATATAAAAGTATATAAAAAGTAGAAGAAAAAAGCAGAATGAAAAAAGTATAAAAAAAGTATAGCAAAAAATAGAAAAAAATGTAATCAAGTATATTTTAGAAAGTAATTGGATGTTTTAGAGAATAATTGGAAAAGTAATGAATTAAAATAAGAGCGAAAAAAAGACACTTTTATTTGCAAATTTTATTATTCTTATACTATTCTTACGCTATTTTTACATTATTCTTATACTATTTTTACATTATTCTTACACTATTCTTATACTATTCTTACATCAAAATAATTTCAGATTCAGAAATCTTATTGATTTCTTTCTGATCTTATTATATATTGATTTTTTGAATATTTTTAGAATATTTTTAAAATATTTCTTTTTATTTTTTAAAAAATTTTAAAAATAATTTGGAAAAAATAATATTAATTTGAAAAAAAATGGTAAGAAAAAGATCATTAGCTTCTGTATTATATGAAAATAATACATCTTCAGATAGAAATAGAAATAGTAGAAATAGATCAATTTCTAATATACTTGGTGAAGAATCAACCTTAAATCAACCATCAAATAGTAGTAAATTAGTTTTATGTAATTGTCCGAAATGTAATGGAAAATTAATAGATCTTCGCACAAAGGTGATTCATGATTTGTCTAACGAGTCATCAGAAATTTCAATAGAATCTTTTCAAAATTGACAAGAAATCGAAGAAAGTGAATGAATTGATGAATCTTTATTATCAAAATCAACTACACTTACACAAGATGTTAATCTAATAGAAATAGAAAAGGATGACATCCCAAATCTTACTTTCTTGCTTAGAATACGACCAAAAAGACATACAAATCAACCAATTTCGGTTGAAATTTCTAATATAACCGTTGATGATGAAGTTTTAAATATTTCTTCTGAAGATGAAATGGAAGAAATGAAAGAAATAAGTATCGAAAGTGAAGAAGAATCGGCTGATGAATTTTCTAATATTTTTGAAGATTATTCATTACCAAATTATGATCTTGATGAGTCAATTGATCCAAAATCGACAAATAATAATTCATATTTATGAATTCTATTATGGATAATGAGCTTTCGGATAAAATTCAACTTACCTGAAACTGCCACAGAATCGTTAATAAAGTTCATTAAATTATTGTTATCAGAAATTGGAAATTCTGAATTTGATACTTTTCCTAATTCAATATATATGACAAAAAAAGAACTTGGATTAAGAGATGATTTTTACTTTTTCCTACATGTCCGAAATGCCATAAGCTTTATAATAAGCAAGAAGTGAAAGATTATAAAGAAAATGATATCAATTCTGTCATGAAATGTTGGCACATCAAATTTCCAAATTCAGCAACTAGACAAAATCGCCAATGCCAAACAATATTATCCAAACAAGTTTCAACAATAGATAGATTTAAGTTAAAATTCAAGTTAGTTTATCCATTTGCCAGAATTCGACAACAATTGATGGCATTTTATAATCGTCTAAATTTCGAAAATTTCTTTCGACATTGGTTAAATCGGACTAACTCTGATGAAATTTTATCAGACATTTATGATGGTCAAATTTGGAAGAGTTTCAAAGAAACGAATAACGAAAATTCGCCAAATTTCTTCTGAAATGAAACAGCAGATTCACATCTTGATTTAATGATAAATCTTAACTAGTTTCAACCTTACGATGGTACTATTCATAGTACTAGAGTAATTTATGTCACAATTTGTAATTTGCCCAGATATATCTGATTTAAGCGCGAAAATTTACTGATTCTTGGACTATTATCAGGTCCAAATGAAGTTAGCCTACATAAAATAAATCATTATTTGGCACCAATTGTAGACGAATTGGAATCACTTTGGAATAGAATCATTCTAAATAAAACAGATAATTGTCCGAATAGAAAGAAAATCCAGGCAGCTTTAATATTAGTTTCTTGTGATGTACCTGCTGCTAGAAAAATTTGTAGTCACATTTCGGCATTAGTATCTTGCCATCGATGCGAAAAAAAGACAAATTACAAAAATCGACAACATAATTTCGTTGGGATGGATGATATGGACAATTGGTTTATTGCAAAAGATTCATCCAAGCATCTTGAAAATGCTTTAAAATGGAGAGGTTGCAATTCGGATTCTGCTAGAAAGAAATTTACAAAAAATAGTGGAGTAAGATGGTCAGAATTGTTGCGCCTACCTTATTTTGACCCAATTCGATTTATAACAGTTGATCCTATGCATTGTTTATTTTTGGGTATTGTAAAATGGATTGTGAAACGAATTTGGGTAGATATGGGAGTTTTATCATCAAATAATTTAAATAATATTCAAAAAAAAATGAACGAATTTCAAGTTCCCGCCGATTTGGATCGAATTCTGGGAAAAATCTANGAATTGGAATCACTTTGGAATAGAATCATTCTAAATAAAACAGATAATTGTCCGAATAGAAAGAAAATCCAGGCAGCTTTAATATTAGTTTCTTGTGATGTACCTGCTGCTAGAAAAATTTGTAGTCACATTTCGGCATTAGTATCTTGCCATCGATGCGAAAAAAAGACAAATTACAAAAATCGACAACATAATTTCGTTGGGATGGATGATATGGACAATTGGTTTATTGCAAAAGATTCATCTAAACATCTTGAAAATGCTTTAAAATGGAGAGGTTGCAATTCGGATTCTGCTAGAAAGAAATTTACAAAAAATAGTGGAGTAAGATGGTCAGAATTGTTGCGCCTACCTTATTTTGACCCAATTCGATTTATAACAGTTGATCCTATGCATTGTTTATTTTTGGGTATTGTAAAATGGATTGTGAAACGAATTTGGGTAGATATGGGAGTTTTATCATCAAATAATTTAAATAATATTCAAAAAAAAATGAACGAATTTCAAGTTCCCGCCGATTTGGATCGAATTCTGGGAAAAATCTACTGTGGTGAAAGTTTTTCTAATTTTACTGCTGATCAATGGAGAATTTTTATTTCAATTTATACTACTGTAATACTTTGGGAGTATTTAGAAGAAGTAGATAGGAAGATTCTTACATATTTTGTTCGAATTTGTCTCTTTTTGTAAATCGAATTTTAGAAACTAAATCTTTAGATGAAATTCATAAGAAAATAGTAGATATTGTAACATTAATTGAGAAAAAATATGGAAGAAATGTAATAACACCAAATCTTCACTTGTCACTTCATTTAAGCGCATGTTCGCACGATTTTGGTTCATTATATGCTTTTTGGTGCTTTTTATTTGAAAGAATAAATGGAATACTTGGTAAATTAATATACTTTGATTATTTTTTGATTATTTTTTGATTATTTTTTGATTATTATTTTTTGATTATTATTTTTTTCTGATTTTTTGTTTATTAGGTTCGCTGCCTAATAGTTATCGGCAAATTGAATCAGAGCTAATGTATATCTGCCACCCAAATTCAAAATCCAAATGCCAAAATTCCAAATGCCAAAATCCCAAATCCCAAATTACAATTAGTATTTTTTGCCAAAATCCCAAATCCCAAATACTAGTAATTTGTATATTTTGGTGTCCCAAATCCCAAATTATTTGGGATTTGGGCAACACGTATAAGCTAATGCATCGATTAATTAATGACAATAGAATAAATGAGATGATATATACTAAAAATAATACAAAAGGCCTAGAAATTCTTAATACTCGTCAATCTGTCGGATCTCTTTCAGAAATGAATCAATTTGGTCATGATGAAATGAGAAAATTCTGGATGTATTTAAGAACAATTCAAGAATCAACTATTTTTGGAAAAGAACCATTTCCAGGTGAAATGTTGAAACCATTTTCAGAAAATATTCCACTTTCGGCAGATGAAATTTTAGATCTAATGATTGCTTATTATAATGATACTATACATGTCGTCAAAACTATTGAATTGAGTCAGACGCAATTAAAATTGAGAAAAATTGGAGTTGAGTCAAGGCAAATTTTGATTTTTACTAGTGATTGATGCAATTAGTTGAGTCAGACGTAATTAAAAATTGAAATTTTAAGTGTTGAGTCAAGGTCAAATTAGTTTTGACAACATGTATAAATGATACATATGAAAACTTGAAATTTCAAAAGCCATTTAAACTGATTCTTTAAATTCAATAATAATTCCATTAAAAATAAACAAATATTGTCACTGCCAAATTGGTTCCGAAATATTTGGTTCAATATTTTCACCTAGACACCAAAAAAGCTCATATATTCTAGCTAAATTTGTATCTGAAGATGATAGTATTGATATTTATCTAGGTCAAATTCAGTTCTTTTTTATTCATGAAATAAGTACAAATAGAATAAATATGGAAAATCATTATCTGGCATATGTTCGTTGATACAAAAAAATCAAGAATTAGTTCTATTTCGGCATAAATTAAGAACAAATGTGTAATGTCGAATTGTGGGATACTGAATTTTATTCTAAAAACTGAGATTGTATTATTCCAGTCCATCATATTCTTGGACGATTTGTGCCGGTTATGTATAAAATTTCAGATCGTAAAAATGCTAAAGAGTATTTGGCAGTAAATCCAATAAATAGAAAATATAATTTACGCTAAAAATTATCTTTCTTATTTTATTCCGAAATGATTAGAATTATATAATTTTATTAAAATTTTCATAAATTCAGAAATAAATCAGAAATAAATGATAAATCAGAAATTTTGCATTAAAATCATCTGAATTCAGTAATTTTTTTTCTGAAATGATAAAGATTTTATTAAATTTTCTAAATTTTGACTAAAATTTATTAACGGTCGAATTTAAAATAAATTTTTACGAAAAGAGTATATTTCCGAAATTGATATTTCGACAATAAAATAGCATTAAAATATTTTATTAAATTTCAACACGAATTTGGAAATTCTAAATTTTGGTTAAAACTAAAATCTGAANGAAGATGATAGTATTGATATTTATCTAGGTCAAATTCAGTTCTTTTTTATTCATGAAATAAGTACAAATAGAATAAATATGGAAAATCATTATCTGGCATATGTTCGTTGATACAAAAAAATCAAGAATTAGTTCTATTTCGGCATAAATTAAGAACAAATGTGTAATGTCGAATTGTGGGATACTGAATTTTATTCTAAAAACTGAGATTGTATTATTCCAGTCCATCATATTCTTGGACGATTTGTGCCGGTTATGTATAAAATTTCAGATCGTAAAAATGCTAAAGAGTATTTGGCAGTAAATCCAATAAATAGAAAATATAATTTACGCTAAAAATTATCTTTCTTATTTTATTCCGAAATGATTAGAATTATATAATTTTATTAAAATTTTCATAAATTCAGAAATAAATCAGAAATAAATGATAAATCAGAAATTTTGCATTAAAATCATCTGAATTCAGTAATTTTTTTTCTGAAATGATAAAGATTTTATTAAATTTTCTAAATTTTGACTAAAATTTATTAACGGTCGAATTTAAAATAAATTTTTACGAAAAGAGTATATTTCCGAAATTGATATTTCGACAATAAAATAGCATTAAAATATTTTATTAAATTTCAACACGAATTTGGAAATTCTAAATTTTGGTTAAAACTAAAATCTGAATTTCTGAATTTTAGCTAAAATTTATTAATGATCGAATTTAAGATAAATTTTTGCGAAAAGAGTATATTTCCGAAATTGACATTTTGGCAGTAAAACAGCATCAAAATACTATATAAATTTTGGTACGAATTCGGAAATTTCGAATTTTGGTCGAAACTTAAAAATCACTTCAAAATTTTTTGAAATTTCAAAGAGCCGAGTTTTTTTTGACAATCAGTCGAAAGTTAATCAAATTTTGATATTGCCAATTTGCCTTATTTCACTTACAATATTGTGAATGAAATATGCTTATTTTATATATAATTCCTAAATGTCTAATAATCAGCAAGAAACAAAAATTCTTTTAATAAATTTCGAATTTTTGCCGAATTTTATTAATAAGCCGAAATATCATATTTTCAAAATGGATAAGCTGAATTTAGGCAGAATTGTTCCGAAATTTTATATTTCCGAAATGTCCATTTCGACAACAAAATAACGTATCAAAATATTGTACCAAATTTCAGCACGAATTTGGAAATTCCAAATTTTGGTCAAAACTTAAAAATCAACTTTAAGTTAAGTTTCGACCAAAATTCAAAATTTCTGAATTTTGGCTGAAATTTATTAATAGCCAAATTTAGGTTGATTTTTTTTGGCAATTAGCCGAAAGTTGACCGAATTTTGATATTGTCAATTTGCCTCATTTTGACTAGTGTAAATAATAATAATAATAATAAAACTATGAGAACTAAATAATAATAATAATAATAATCACTGGTCGAAAATTTATAAAACCTACATCTATCAGATACCAGATAGGTGTAGTATCTGTACCTAATATCATACACATATCGGGTACCCGATATGTGTACGATATTAGACACAGATATTACACCTATCTGGTATCTGATAGATGTAGGTTTTATAAATTTTCGACCAGTGAATAAAACTATAGGAACAAAAATTATAAGAGCTAAAATTGTAGGAAACAAAATTATGGAGATAAAAATCATAGGAGACAAAGGAACTATGAGACAAAAAAAAATAATAATAATAACAAAACCATAAGAGTTATAATAATAATAACAATAATAATAATAATAAAACTGTGAAGACAAGAATTGTGAGGACTATAATAATAATAATAAAATTGTGAGGCAAGAATTATGAAAGCTAAATAATAATAATAATAATAAAATTGTAGGGCTATATATGCTTAAAATTGTTTTGGAATTTTTGAAATATTTTGTCTTTTTGAGATTTATTCAAAATTTATTCTATATATGAAAATAAAAAAAGTATCTAATTATATATATCTTTAATTAAAAAATTTTGGATTTTAAATAAAATAATTTTGTCTTCTATAAAAAACTATTTTAATTTTTTTTCTCAAAATTGTAATTTCAGAATTTCAAAATAATTTTGCATACAAGTATATGTAAGGCAAAATTGTAGAAACTAAATAATAATAATAATAATAAAACTATAGAGGTAAAAATTGTAAAGGTTATAATAATAATAATAATAATAATAATAACTGTAAGACAAGAATCGTAAAAGTTAAATAATAATAATAATAATAAAACTGTAAAAATAAGAATTATGGGAAATAAATAATAATAATAATAATAAAATTATAAAAACAAGAATTGTGAGAGTTAAAAATCATAGGAGACAAAATCGTAAGGACAAGAATCATGAAGGTTAAAAATTATGGGAGACAAAGAAATCATGAGGCAAAAAGAAAAAAAATAATAATAATAATAAAATTATAAAGGTTATAATAATAATAATAATAAAACTGTAAAGACAAGAATTGTGAATATACTTGTATACAAAATTATTTTAAAATTCCGAATTGCAATTTTGAAAAAAAAAGTAAAAATAGTTTTTCATAGAAGACAAAATTATTTTATTTAAAACCTGAAATTTTTTGACTATTTAAATAAATTTTTTAATTAAAGATACATATAATTAAATACTTTTTTTACTTCTATATATAGAATACATTATATAATCTCAAAAAAATGAAATACTTCAAAAATCTAAAATCAATTTTGAAAATATATATAATTATGAAGGTTATAATAATAATAATAATAATAAAAATGTGAGAAAAAATTATAATAATTAAATAATAATAATAATAATCAAACTGTAAGTGTTATAATAATAATAAAAATATAGAAACTATAATAATAATAATAAAACTGTAGAGGTAAAAATCATAAGAACTATAAGTATCAGAAAATTTTAATAGATGTAATATTTCGTAATTATTACAAAACATAAAATTTCCGTAATTTATACAGAGATTTTTTCGTAATATTACATATATCTCTGAAAGATTTTGATACATAATAATTTTGTTTATAAAATCACAAATTTCTTATATCTTGAAAAAATTTCATAAGATTTTTGTAATTTTATACGCATTTATTACATTTCAAAAAAATTACATTTCAAAAATTTCATAATTTTTTGCAATTTAATTTATGAAAATATTTTTTACTTTCAAATTTTCGTAGTATAAATTTTTGCATTTTTTTATTTTTATTTTCATCAAATATAAAATTACATAACAAGTATATAACTTTACATTTTGATATATAAATAAAAATAGACTAAAACTAATATAGCTAAGCTAATTAATTTATCGATCAAACCTTGTTACAAAATAAAAATTTATTTTGAAGAAGCCTAGGCTCCAATGTCAATATTATAAAAAGGGGCACGAAGACTATGACCCTGAAAAAAAAACTTTTTATTATTCAAAAATCAAAAAAATTTGTTAGATTAGGTAACTTTTTTTTATGTTTTATATTCGTTTTTTTGCATTGAATTGATTTGCACTTGTCAAGTATATCAAAATTAATATCATGGAAGCTTGTAAAAAAAATATCATTTAAACGTTTGAAAATGTAAAATTTTCGGAGAATTTTTACAGTCTCCTTGGTTTTTGCGAGGAATTCAATTGAAACTTTAATGTCACTTGGTAAAAAGGTTTTGATTTTTCTTGTAACTGAGGCTAGACTTGGTAAAGGTTTTCAGTTAATAATTCAATATGTGCATCAGTAATTTTTATATAACATTCTATAACGTTATATGAACGGAACGTTCGTATTACGTTCTAGAACAACACCTACGTACTAGAACATAACGTTCTAGTATGCTATAAATACGTGCTGTTCGTATTACGTTTATGAATGGTGTATATATAACGTTATATATTGCCGTTTTATAACATATCACGAACATTTCGTATTAATAATATTGTATATTGGCGTTCGTATATCGTTAGTCAGAAGCGTTTAATAACGTTAAAAGTACGAAATGTTCATTTTACACTATAAAACGGTGATATATAATAATATTTAAACATCATTTAATAGCATTTAGCGTTAAATAACGTTTTTTATATTTAATTTATTTTTATTTTTTCAAAATATTACATTTTTTTTGAATTTAAAATTTGATTTTCAATTTTTATTATTTTCTTTTATTAATTATTATATTACATTTATTATAATTACAAATTATTTTATTACATATATAATAAAGAAATATATTAATAAATATTAATTCGTTATAAATTTTTTAAAATATTAAAGTAATAAACATACTTAATTTTTTTATTCCATTTCGCTTTCATCGTTCATTTGAAATAAATTTATATTGTTTTCTTCATTAGAGTCAATATAAATTACGTCAACATCTTCGTTGTCTTCATTCGTATCGTCATTGTTATCCTTTTCTGATTCTGAAGATGATTCTGAGGATGATGATGAAATATAGATATTTCCATTTTCGATTTCATCCTAAATTATAATAATATTTAACCTTTTTTTTTTATTTTTTCCGGAGTCTTCAATAAATTAATAATATTTAAATTAAACTTACTATATTTTTTCTTATTTTTGATTTCATTATTTCGTCTTTTACTTTTATACCTCCATTATCAGAATCAAGAATTATTTCAATTACTCCTACGGCGAACGCGAGGAGAGGTTTTCCTACCTTATCAGGATTTGGAAATGCTTTTTGCAATATTTTATTACACCATGTTGGTGTTTCTTCGTCGTTGTCATTATTTATTTTTTTATGTAATTTTTCAAATACTTTTCTAACTTTTTTTTTCCTTCCAATCCATTATATTTTTTTGCGTAATGTTGTTATTAATATTTGGTAGCGAATCTTTATCAAAGGTAGAAAATATTGCCGATTTAATTTTGGCAACCATATTACCTCTCATTGATCGAAGTTTCAATAGCATCTATATTATAAACACTGGTCAAAAATTTATAAAAATTACACCTATCGGGTACCAGATAAGTGTAGTATCCGTGCCTAATATCGTACACATATCGGGTACCCGATAGGTGTGAGAAAACATTTTTCACACTTATCGGGTACCCGATATATGTAAAAAAACATTTTTTACACCTATCGGATACCCGATATGTGTACGATATTAGGCACGGATACTACACCTATCTGGTACCCGATAGGTGTAGTTTTTATAAATTTTCAACCAGTGAAAACGTTATCTAACGTCATATTTTACTAAATGTCATTTGATATACAATAAATTATTAATTAAATTATTTACCTTTCCATGAATTTTTTTTTCAAACAAATGATCTCATTTTTTCTCTGAACATTTTGCAAAAAATTCGGGATCGTTTGAATTTAAGTAGTTCTTTGTTTCTTCTTTTAGTTTTTCAATATCCGGATACATATCTGTTTCAATAAAAGGTTTCAATACAGTTTGGGTTATTTTCTGTAAAAATATTTAAAATTAATTTTTATTTATATACATAAAGAAAAATAAAGTATAATATTATTCTTACATTTAAATATGATTCTTCCACTTCCTTATTTTTTTTTTTGGAATTATCTACACTTTTGTGTATTTCAGAGATTTCTTTTTTTATTCCAGTAATGTCTTTTTTTATTTCCAATAGTGTATTCATTATTTTTTGATTTGTTTTTTCATCTAAATTAAAGAAATTCAACATTAATTATATTATAATATATTTAATTATCTTTTAAACCGATATATAACGTTTATTACCTTCAAATTTATTGGTTTTCTTTTTTTTGTTTGCTTCAACATCCAATGAAAATGATTCTTGGAATCTTCTTGTGGGGATTAGAGAAGATGCNTTCTCTGAACATTTTGCAAAAAATTCGGGATCGTTTGAATTTAAGTAGTTCTTTGTTTCTTCTTTTAGTTTTTCAATATCCGGATACATATCTGTTTCAATAAAAGGTTTCAATACAGTTTGGGTTATTTTCTGTAAAAATATTTAAAATTAATTTTTATTTATATACATAAAGAAAAATAAAGTATAATATTATTCTTACATTTAAATATGATTCTTCCACTTCCTTATTTTTTTTTTTGGAATTATCTACACTTTTGTGTATTTCAGAGATTTCTTTTTTTATTCCAGTAATGTCTTTTTTTATTTCCAATAGTGTATTCATTATTTTTTGATTTGTTTTTTCATCTAAATTAAAGAAATTCAACATTAATTATATTATAATATATTTAATTATCTTTTAAACCGATATATAACGTTTATTACCTTCAAATTTATTGGTTTTCTTTTTTTTGTTTGCTTCAGCATCCAATGAAAATGATTCTTAGAATCTTCTTGTGGGGATTAGAGAAGATGTGGATTGAGTTGATGCAGTAAGAGTTAACGCGGTAAGAGTTGAAGCGGAACAAGTTGATTTTGTTGAGGTTAAGTTTGATTTTAATTTTGAAGTTGAAGTTGATTTTGTTGTTACTATGGATCTTGATGCTGATTTTGATAAAAGAGCGAATACCGAAGCAGATTTTGTAGTTGAAACTGGTATTGATGATGATGTCACCGTTACTTCTGGTGCTTCTTCATTGTCATTATTATTGTTTTTTTTGGGTTTTTTTGTATTACGTAGCTTTATATAATATAGTAATAAAATATATTTTTATTTATTACATATTTCAATATATAACGAAATGTTTCGTTATATATATATTATTATAATTTCTCTTCTTTATATAATATTTTGACATTATTTTATCTCAAATAATATTCTTTATATAGATTTATCTCTACTTCTTTAACAAATAAATTAAATATTTATATTTACTATTCTTTTTTCTCATGCGATATTTGTAGCAGGCTATCTTGACTCTTAAGTATAATTAGTTGAAATTGAAAAAAAATTTTGCTGAAAAGTAAAAAAAAAAGTATTTTCTGAAAAGGACTTTGTTAGGTTGACTTAAAAATATTAGAATATA
Source organism: Diversispora epigaea (assembly GCA_003547095.1). NCBI lineage: Eukaryota > Fungi > Glomeromycota > Glomeromycetes > Diversisporales > Diversisporaceae > Diversispora > Diversispora epigaea. Next base: position 274,162 of record PQFF01000460.1, on the reverse strand, counting down.
ACGTTAGTATTATGTTATATAACGTTTTTGTTCGAAAAGTTCAGTTGAAAATATTAATATATTGTTTATTATATTTAATATAAATAATGTAAATAAAGGATTTTTGTAATTACTTAGCATCATATTATAAAGTGAAACAAAAAAAAATTAATTATTTGCGTGTATAATTTAAAAAAAAATTTCAAAACTTTCGTTTCGAAATTTTTCTCTTAAAGTTATCCCTTCATTTTTTGTGGTAAGTAAACAATCTTTATGGGGTTGGGGTAAGGGTTTAAATAGTATTTTACCATTTGATAATCGATAACGCAGATTATTCCTGATCATACATAAACAATATAACCAGTTTTTTAATAATGGTGTATAACAGAATATTTTATTTTTAATCTAATATCTAATTTTTTCACAGATTTGTTTATCTATCCCCATCAATTTCCTTTTATATAATATTACATATGTATTTTCTTCCTTTAATGTAATGAGGAGTATCATTTTAAAATATCTTATGATTACGAATCCAACAAATTCCTTCTATATTATGTGTTTCACGACATTTTCTTCTTTGTTTGAGAAAGTAATATATTATTTTCAAATAAACTTCTTTTTTACAATAATTAAAATATATTATGAATATTTTTTATGATTTATAAATTTTATGAAGTTCTTGAAGAATTCTGATTAAATATGTATTTAATATAGATAATTTTGTGGTATAGAATTATAATAACGTTGTATTACGTTTTAAATTAGTACATCAGGAATTAAATATAAACGTTCTAGTGCGTTCAAAATACACTGATCTATAGCGTCCTACGAACACCACCTACGTTCATATAGCGTATTAAATATGCCGTTCTAGTGCGTTCTCCGAACGCTTCGTATATACATGTTGCCCAAATCCCAAATAATTTGGGATTTGGGATGCCAAAATGCACAAATTACTAGTATTTGGGATTTGGGATTTCGGCAAAAAATACTAATTATAATTTGGGATTTGGGATTTGGGATTTCGGCATTTGGGATTTCGGCATTTGGATTTTGAATTTGGGCAGCAGGTATAGCTTCGTATATATAGCATACTAGAACTATACGTGTTGCCCAAATCCCAAATAATTTGGGATTTGGGACACCAAAATGCACAAATTACTAGTATTTGGGATTTGGGATTTGGGATTTCGGTAAAAAATACTAATTATAATTTGGGATTTGGGATTTGGGATTTTGGCATTTGGGATTTCGACATTTGGATTTTGAATTTGGGTGGCAGGTATAACTAGAACACACCGTTCTAGTGCGTTCTCTGAATGTTTCGTATATATAGTGTACTAGAACGTACCATTCTAGTACGTTCTCCAAACGTTTTATATATATAGCGTACTAGAACGCACCGTTCTAGTGCGTTCTCCAGATGTTTCATATATATAGTATCCTAGAACACCTCTATATAATTCCGGATGTAATAAACAAGTAATAAATTTTCAAATTTAGAAATTCACAAGTATTAAGTATTTCATCAGTAAATTTTTTTAAACGTAAGCCTTCGAAGTCCTTCATTCCGATAACCTTCAATAACCTTCACTTTATCATAATAAACGTAATATTTGCGAAGGTTATTGGTCCGATAACCTTCAATAACCTTTGAAAACGAAATTATTACAATAACCTCCGACATAAAAAATTTCCTGATGTTAAATGAATCATTTTATTAACCATTCCTATTAATTATTCATTTAACGATAATAATGGCTTTTGCATGTCCTTTTTGTAATCGTATTCTTTCAAACTGTTCTGCTTACAGTCAGCACGTTAAAAGATGTTCCGAAAATTATGCTTCAAGTAGTTCTGAAGAAATTTTTATTCAAAATGAATCTGATATCATTATATCTGAGCAAGAAGTAATTAATATTAATGAAATATTATAAAATTTGTTATATAATATTATTAATTTTTAATAATACTTTATTTATATAGGATAATAGCAAAAATAATCGAAATAATGAAATAATTTATATATCGGATGATGAATCTAGGTCTAGCCCAAGAAGCAACAGAATCAATGACATTATACAAAGTGTGAAAATTTCTTATTATAATCTTTCAATTATTATCAAATATATGTAACCAATATAAATTATAAAGTTGAAATAGATAAAAATTTAATTGATATACACTCATGCAGAAATAAACTTATTAATATGTTAGTAAGCAAGACGACTACCGTAGCATGTGGGGATACTTGCAAAAATATGTGCAAAACACTAGAAACATTAAAGGAACTTCACATTCCCCGAGATGTAAGCACGAGAAATGCGGACCACTTATCATTTATTGACGTTATGTTGGGACTGATCCCGATAATTGTATATGATATAGTTTTGCAAAAAAGTTGTAACACGTAAATTGGTTGATCAAATAATAGATGACATATTTAATCAATTTAAACTCTTTTTACATACTCATATATGGAAGGATAGATGTACATTGGTTAAAAAGTGGGAAACTAAGAATGGAATCAGTAATAATAAATGGAAAAAGAAGGTCCATAACGAGACACTTGATACAACAGTAACATCTCAAACCAATAATATAGATAACAATAGTGCATTCAACAGTATTATACAAGGTGTAACAAACATTATAAATAAAAACAATCATAATTATAGTAGAAGCAAAATTTCTTTTTTATTTTCATTAAATAGATTTATATATAATCATGTTATCAAAGATAGCTGTAATTGGACTTGGTTGTATAAAATAGGTTGTTCGGCAGGGCCTTAACATGCTGAGGGCAATTGTTATTGTCAGGCGGTAGGTTGCAGGCATGTCCCTTCAGGTTAGTCTGAGTCTCATCTTTAACTAATAGTCATTAGAATAAGTCATGTATCTTATATATAAGAAACTTTCTGTTTTTCTAATTAATAAAATTTGAGGCAAGGCCTTGCTGAAACAAAAAAAAAAAAATATTATTATAATAACTATTATTTATTATCTATTTATAAAATTTAAAATAAAAATTTATTTACTAAAAATTCGTTATCTATATTAAAACGTGGAATAATATGTATTATATCATTTATTGCTTCTATTTCTATTAAATTAAAAATATTTGTTTTTTCTAATAATGGACATTTGTATAAATATGGATTTACCGATGATTTGAAATCATACCACTGCACGAGTGCAAGATGCATTAGTTCTTCATAATTCATTATTATTTCAGTTATTAAAAGAACCTATTTATAAAATATTAATAATAATTAAATATTCATCATTATTTCACAAGATATTAATTTTGATCTTTACCTAAGCAAAGCATACACTATTATCTGATGTGTATTCAAAGATTTCATCTGGATTCATTTCAACTGCAATATTACTGAATATAGGTCTTTTATGGAATTTATTGTTTGCATGTATTTTTGCACTATATTTTAACGTCACACCATTATATATGCGAAATTTTATATCAATTTCTTCATGTTTAGATAGTTTTTGATCATAGAAATCTAGATATGCATCTAAACACTCCAAGAATTTTTCGAAGCCAAGTTTCATTTCTTTTTTGAGATCAGGGTCATTTATTCTTGTTTGGATATAAATTTCAGCATTTTGTATACAAAATTCATATAATTTTTTTGAATATTTTAATGCTATTGAGGTTTTTGGTATTTCTTTTGAGGAACTTTCTATTATGATGGCTTTGCGGCGAATCTAAAGAAAAATGTGTTAATATAAATTTAATAACGTTATATAACGATTTTTACCAAAAAAGAATACTTACAATTTTCATTATTTGTTTTTCAATTTCTTTTTTATTTGTTAATTTATAAGGCTTTTTGACATAATCTTTATGAAGGCTTTCATATGTTTCTGTTGTATACCCATTAATGGCACCAAATTCACGAATTGAAAAGCAAATATGGAACACCTACAAATGTAATTTGGGAAATTGAAGCTTAGATGATGAATATTCTTCAAATAGTTCAATAAAAAGTTTTGCCCATTCATTTATCGATTCCTGAAATTAATTAGAGAAAATTTTAATATGCAACGAATTAAAATATTGTATAAAGATAAGTATTGTTACCTACAGACGAGTAATATCAGATTCTTCATAATTTTCTTTTCTTGATAATAAATACATTTTATTCCATTTTAAATATATTTCAGTAATTTTGTTATTTTTAATAAAATTTGGTCTTTTGGAATCTTGATAGAGATTGTCTACAATAAAAATCATTATTTTCATAAGGCTTCAGTATTCCGAAGCGGTTAGTAAGGTAAAATGTAAAAAACCGTTAAAAAACGATTTAAGATCTTGATAGTGGGGAATTAATTTAATGCGATTATTCATTTTATCGATAAAGGAT
>PQFF01000460.1:248277-267232 GCA_003547095.1 Diversispora epigaea | reverse complement strand
GAATCTGATGAAACTGAATCTGAATCTGATAAAACCGAATTTGAATCAGATAAAACTGATAATGAATCCGACGAATCTGAAGAATCTGAAGAAACTGAAACCATACCAAAATTTCCAAACAATACTTATTCTGATTTAATGACATTAATTATCCAACATAACCTAAATAATAAAGCCGGAAATGCAATAATACGTTTTTTTAATAAACATTCAAACCTACCGACATCACCTCTTCCCAAAAACATAGAACAAGGAAGAAAACTAATGGATAGGATGAAATTAATTAATTTATTAAACAAAGAAAAAGTAATTTTAAAATATAATAACAAAGATTATATCATATATTATTGGCCTATAATAAATTGTATTAAAAATATTTTATCAATAAATAATATACATAATAATATTATGTTTAATTTTAAAAATAATCAGATAATTAATTTTAACAATATAATATTATAAATTATTATTTTTTAACACTATATACCGTTTTATAGTCAAATAATAATAAAAATTACAACGAGCAATATACCGCCAATTGGTAGGCAAAAACAGAAAAAACCATACCACTTGATTCACATCTATTATCAATTATATTATATTCCGACGCTTTAACGACTGACACTCTCGGAAAAAATACCTTGCACCCCATTTTTATAACTTTGAGCAATATCATAACCTGGCGTAGAAATAAACCAGATGTAAAACAATTATTAGCATATCTTCCTATTATAAAAGCAAAAGATGATACTCAAAAAAAATCTGAAGAACATAAAAATATAGTTCGTAGAACTTTTCATAAATCTCTCAAATTTTTGTTGTCTCCGTTATATAACGAAAATAATGATATAGAATTAGAGTTAAATAATAGAATATTGTGGTGTATCCCTAGAATTTCTATGATTATTTTTGACTGGCCCGAAGCATGCACATTTTCTTTAACATATAAATTAATATAATCAAATTACCCCTGTTATTTTTGTCTCGTTTCTAAAGAAAATTTATTAAATATAAACTTAAATAGTAATCAAATAGAACCAAGATCTCATAAAAATATAAAATTACATTATAAAAATAATACAGAAAAAAATGTTAGCATTGAAAAAGTTCGAAATTTTTTTTGGAATGTTCTGTAAGTATAAAATTTTTAATTTTAAATAATAAAAGTATTAATAAAATTCAAAATTTAATAGAGATATCAACATATACGCTACCACAATACCCGATAGAATGCACCACCTTGATCTCGGCCTGTTTCATTATCAATTAAGCTTTACTAAAGCTTTAATTCTCAAACAATGTGGAAAATCTTTTATCGATAAAATGAATAATCGCGTTAAATTAATTCCCCACTATCAAGATCTTAAATCGTTTTTTAACGGTTTTTTACATTTTACCTTACTAACCGCTTCGGAATACTGAAGCCTTATGAAAATAATGATTTTTATTGTAGACAATCTCTATCAAGATTCCAAAAGACCAAATTTTATTAAAAATAACAAAATTACTGAAATATATTTAAAATGGAATAAAATGTATTTATTATCAAGAAAAGAAAATTATGAAGAATCTGATATTACTCGTCTGTAGGTAACAATACTTATCTTTATACAATATTTTAATTCGTTGCATATTAAAATTTTCTCTAATTAATTTCAGGAATCGATAAATGAATGGGCAAAACTTTTTATTGAACTATTTGAAGAATATTCATCATCTAAGCTTCAATTTCCCAAATTACATTTGTAGGTGTTCCATATTTGCTTTTCAATTCGTGAATTTGGTGCCATTAATGGGTATACAACAGAAACATATGAAAGCCTTCATAAAGATTATGTCAAAAAGCCTTATAAATTAACAAATAAAAAAGAAATTGAAAAACAAATAATGAAAATTGTAAGTATTCTTTTTTGATAAAAATCGTTATATAACGTTATTAAATTTATATTAACACATTTTTCTTTAGATTCGCCGCAAAGCCATCATAATAGAAAGTTCCTCAAAAGAAATACCAAAAACCNGAATCTGATGAAACTGAATCTGAATCTGATGAAACTGAATCTGAATCTGATAAAACCGAATTTGAATCAGATAAAACTGATAATGAATCCGACGAATCTGAAGAATCTGAAGAAACTGAAACCATACCAAAATTTCCAAACAATACTTATTCTGATTTAATGACATTAATTATCCAACATAACCTAAATAATAAAGCCGGAAATGCAATAATACGTTTTTTTAATAAACATTCAAACCTACCGACATCACCTCTTCCCAAAAACATAGAACAAGGAAGAAAACTAATGGATAGGATGAAATTAATTAATTTATTAAACAAAGAAAAAGTAATTTTAAAATATAATAACAAAGATTATATCATATATTATTGGCCTATAATAAATTGTATTAAAAATATTTTATCAATAAATAATATACATAATAATATTATGTTTAATTTTAAAAATAATCAGATAATTAATTTTAACAATATAATATTATAAATTATTATTTTTTAACACTATATACCGTTTTATAGTCAAATAATAATAAAAATTACAACGAGCAATATACCGCCAATTGGTAGGCAAAAACAGAAAAAACCATACCACTTGATTCACATCTATTATCAATTATATTATATTCCGACGCTTTAACGACTGACACTCTCGGAAAAAATACCTTGCACCCCATTTTTATAACTTTGAGCAATATCATAACCTGGCGTAGAAATAAACCAGATGTAAAACAATTATTAGCATATCTTCCTATTATAAAAGCAAAAGATGATACTCAAAAAAAATCTGAAGAACATAAAAATATAGTTCGTAGAACTTTTCATAAATCTCTCAAATTTTTGTTGTCTCCGTTATATAACGAAAATAATGATATAGAATTAGAGTTAAATAATAGAATATTGTGGTGTATCCCTAGAATTTCTATGATTATTTTTGACTGGCCCGAAGCATGCACATTTTCTTTAACATATAAATTAATATAATCAAATTACCCCTGTTATTTTTGTCTCGTTTCTAAAGAAAATTTATTAAATATAAACTTAAATAGTAATCAAATAGAACCAAGATCTCATAAAAATATAAAATTACATTATAAAAATAATACAGAAAAAAATGTTAGCATTGAAAAAGTTCGAAATTTTTTTTGGAATGTTCTGTAAGTATAAAATTTTTAATTTTAAATAATAAAAGTATTAATAAAATTCAAAATTTAATAGAGATATNGATCTTAAATCGTTTTTTAACGGTTTTTTACATTTTACCTTACTAACCGCTTCGGAATACTGAAGCCTTATGAAAATAATGATTTTTATTGTAGACAATCTCTATCAAGATTCCAAAAGACCAAATTTTATTAAAAATAACAAAATTACTGAAATATATTTAAAATGGAATAAAATGTATTTATTATCAAGAAAAGAAAATTATGAAGAATCTGATATTACTCGTCTGTAGGTAACAATACTTATCTTTATACAATATTTTAATTCGTTGCATATTAAAATTTTCTCTAATTAATTTCAGGAATCGATAAATGAATGGGCAAAACTTTTTATTGAACTATTTGAAGAATATTCATCATCTAAGCTTCAATTTCCCAAATTACATTTGTAGGTGTTCCATATTTGCTTTTCAATTCGTGAATTTGGTGCCATTAATGGGTATACAACAGAAACATATGAAAGCCTTCATAAAGATTATGTCAAAAAGCCTTATAAATTAACAAATAAAAAAGAAATTGAAAAACAAATAATGAAAATTGTAAGTATTCTTTTTTGGTAAAAATCGTTATATAACGTTATTAAATTTATATTAACACATTTTTCTTTAGATTCGCCGCAAAGCCATCATAATAGAAAGTTCCTCAAAAGAAATACCAAAAACCTCAATAGCATTAAAATATTCAAAAAAATTATATGAATTTTGTATACAAAATGCTGAAATTTATATCCAAACAAGAATAAATGACCCTGATCTCAAAAAAGAAATGAAACTTGGCTTCGAAAAATTCTTGGAGTGTTTAGATGCATATCTAGATTTCTATGATCAAAAACTATCTAAACATGAAGAAATTGATATAAAATTTCGCATATATAATGGTGTGACGTTAAAATATAGTGCAAAAATACATGCAAACAATAAATTCCATAAAAGACCTATATTCAGTAATATTGCAGTTGAAATGAATCCAGATGAAATCTTTGAATACACATCAGATAATAGTGTATGCTTTGCTTAGGTAAAGATCAAAATTAATATCTTGTGAAATAATGATGAATATTTAATTATTATTAATATTTTATAAATAGGTTCTTTTAATAACTGAAATAATAATGAATTATGAAGAACTAATGCATCTTGCACTCGTGCAGTGGTATGATTTCAAATCATCGGTAAATCCATATTTATACAAATGTCCATTATTAGAAAAAACAAATATTTTTAATTTAATAGAAATAGAAGCAATAAATGATATAATACATATTATTCCACGTTTTAATATAGATAACGAATTTTTAGTAAATAAATTTTTATTTTAAATTTTATAAATAGATAATAAATAATAGTTATTATAATAATATTTTTTTTTTTTTGTTTCAGCAAGGCCTTGCCTCAAATTTTATTAATTAGAAAAACAGAAAGTTTCNAGATTTCTATGATCAAAAACTATCTAAACATGAAGAAATTGATATAAAATTTCGCATATATAATGGTGTGACGTTAAAATATAGTGCAAAAATACATGCAAACAATAAATTCCATAAAAGACCTATATTCAGTAATATTGCAGTTGAAATGAATCCAGATGAAATCTTTGAATACACATCAGATAATAGTGTATGCTTTGCTTAGGTAAAGATCAAAATTAATATCTTGTGAAATAATGATGAATATTTAATTATTATTAATATTTTATAAATAGGTTCTTTTAATAACTGAAATAATAATGAATTATGAAGAACTAATGCATCTTGCACTCGTGCAGTGGTATGATTTCAAATCATCGGTAAATCCATATTTATACAAATGTCCATTATTAGAAAAAACAAATATTTTTAATTTAATAGAAATAGAAGCAATAAATGATATAATACATATTATTCCACGTTTTAATATAGATAACGAATTTTTAGTAAATAAATTTTTATTTTAAATTTTATAAATAGATAATAAATAATAGTTATTATAATAATATTTTTTTTTTTTTGTTTCAGCAAGGCCTTGCCTCAAATTTTATTAATTAGAAAAACAGAAAGTTTCTTATACATAAGATACATAACTTATTCTAATGACTATTAGTTAAAGATGAGACTCAGACTAACCCGAAGGGACATGCCTGCAACCTACCGCCTGACAATAACAATTGCCCTCAGCATGTTAAGGCCCTGCCGAACAACCTATTTTATACAATCAAGTCCAATTACAGCTATCTTTGATAACATGATTATATATAAATCTATTTAATGAAAATAAAAAAAAAATTTTGCTTCTACTATAATTATGATTGTTTTTGTTCATAATATTTGTTACGCCTTGTGTATTATTGTTGAATACACTATTGTTATCTGTATTATTGGTTTGAGATGTTACTATTGTATCAAGTGTCTCGTTACGGATCTTCTTTTTTCATTTATTATTGCTGATTCCATTCTCAGTTTCCCACTTTTTAACCGCTGTACATCTATTCTTCCATATATGAGTATGTAAGAAGAGTTTAAATTGAACAAATACGTCGTCCATTATTTGATCAGCCAACTCATGTGTTACAACTTTTTGCAAAACTATATTATATACAGTTATCGGGATCAATCCCAACATAACATCAATGAATGATAAGTGGTTCGCATCTCGCGTGTTCACATCTCGGGGAATATGAAGTTTCTTTAATGCTTCTAGTATTTTGCACATATTTTTGCACGTATCCCCACATGCTATGGTAGTCGTCTTGCTTACTAACAAATTAATAAGTTTATTTCTGCATGAGTATATATCAATTAAATTTTTTGGACATGTCAACACATGTACTTGATTTTCTTTTTCTAGATTGCACCGGATACAAGAATCGTTTTCATATATCTCCAGTGTGGTATACGTGTTGCCCAAATCCCAAATTATTTCGGCATTTCGGCTGCCAAAATTCAATTTTCATAGTATTTGGGATTTGGGATTTGGCATAATTTGGGATTTGGGATTTCGGCAATTAGTAATTTGGGATTTGGGATTTGGGATTTGGGATTTCGGCATTTGGATTTTGAATTTGGGCGGCAGGTATACAGTGTGGGCAGTTCATTATTAAATAATTTAACATTAAAAGCTCTTTGCCGGGTTTCCTTATTATCTGTTATATTGCGATCAATATAAGAAAGCATTGTCGTTCTTCATGACGACTCCCACTGAATCTGCTTGCTTTTAAAAGCAGAAATTGTAGAAATGTTCCAATTGAACAGTCTCCATTTTATCGAGTGTTTGGCCCTACCCAATTTTTTAGTAAAATGTCTTAAAGGCTCCTCAATTGTTTCTGTATTCCAACAACTCATTGCATTTATAGACGTTAAAGACTGCAAGTCTGGAGAGTACACAGGTTTAAGACAACCTTCTCTTGCTAATTTATCTGCTGTTTCATTGTGGATAACTCCCGAGTGCGCTTTAACTTTTTCCAGCCGGAGTGTTAAGTTCTGAACGTTAACTATTTTTTCTATAGCTTTGACAATTGTCCAATTTTTAAGTTTCCTATGTGCTTTTCTTGGGTTGGTAACTGCATTAGCTATAGCATCAATAGCTGCCTGGCTATCTGTAAAAATACATAATCTCGAACGCTTTGGGGTAGCATAAACTGCCGTCAGAATTGCCATAAGTTCTGCACGTGTCGACAACGCGAAATTTTCTACTTTACCACTAAAATTAAACTCTGTATTATTCTCGTCGAATGCACACCACCCGTAACCCATTGTTGTTATGTGTGAATTATTATTATCTTTTTTAATTAAGGATCCATCCGTATATATTCTAATTGACATACTACTAGAAAGTTTTAAGCGAATGTCATCAAGTTTCGTCTGAATGTTTTCTTGTGTCCAGAAATTTTGAAATTTCGCGAACATAGTTGTTCTATCACGTGCATTGTTGCTAATATAAACAGTTGGAGGGTCTATGGAACGTATTGAACCAACTGGTAATGAATCTTCTATAATTTTACCAATACCGTCTCTAATGGCGTTCTGAGATGAGCGAAGTCGGAGTCTATTTGAACGATCTGGAGTTGATTGTAGTGACACTACACTTCTAACCACGTTTATACTAACGGATTTTGCCATACTCGTCTTGATAAGACATACATCTTGATTTTTAAGATTGGCAACAAGGCTCCTGTCACCTTGAGCACAACCCGTACATTTTTCCAAAACTGAGTTTCCCGAGCTCTGTGAGCTAACTTCTTTGGTATGATGTTGAATTGTGAATTCATCTTTATTAAGCATTTTTCTCTTTTTCCCAATAAGTGGGTGAGTTCCTTCATCATTTTGTATTGCTACCCAATTAATACTATTACTTTGTTTGCCAATATTCCAGTTACATATATTATATCGTTCACCTAGAGTTGCCTGCATTTCTGCCGACAAGACTCGTGTTTTAATATCTGTTAATAATTTGTTTTCAAGCGTTTTGAACCAACCAGGTTTAGGGCCCCGTCGGTCATTGTTAGTAATTTCTTGCCAGTGTAAGAGTATTTTACCATTATGTGAAACCAACTGTTCCAAAAACATCAGTTGCCTGTTTTGCAGACTTTTTCTGATCAACCGATATTGACTTTCATTATCTAATATCTCTTCTATTGTAATATTACCCCCTTAATTAATAGATTGTTGTTAAGATTTTTGGATAACTTAAATGTCAGATCATGTGTTTTACAAATAACTAATATATCGTTTAGCAGGGACCGTCCCCGTTTAGTTTTCATTGTGAATAACGATTCAGTTATACTTTGTCCTGACCAAAAAGAATTTTGGAGGTGTTGTAAGCGTACCCGCGTGGAGCAACCCAACATATCTTTATCATTCAATCTATTAAACAAATTATTGCTTTGCATTTGCAACTAACGATCCCACAAATGACATACATCATACGCTTCTTTTGCATGTATTAGAGCATTTGGCGCTGTAATGGGCAGTAACTCCTTGTTTTTGATCATCGAGATGAATTTAGTTGTAATCTTTAAACACTCTTTTTCTGAAAGCGTCATATCATTTAGACTGTACTCTAGCATTGGTATTACAACTGCATTAAAAATATAAATTGCTTGTTTATCTGTAATGGGTTTTCCTTTAAGAATATTGGCCATGTAATTTGTTAACTTTTTAAGTCGATCCTTTTGAAATTGTTTGGAACCATTTTCTGTAACGTAAACCCCAAGTGATCTAACGGGGTAGTCCTTTGCCACCGGGTATAAAGTTTCGTCTCCCATTAGCAAGCCTTCCAATTCGGTTTGAGAGTTTACGTTGATGGCAATTAGGTATGATTTACTTTTATTAATTGTAATATTGTTCATTTGATAAAATTCATTTGCAATTGTGAGTATTTCTTCCATATTTCGTTTGTTAGGAGCGATCCAATTCGTATCATCCACATAGGCAGCCACAGAGGCTTGTACACCAAGTCTCTTCTGTGATTGCGAGTGTAGGTTACTAATCCATTTTTCTTTCATGGTATAACTCAACTTAGATTCCGCTATCCGATGCACTAATGGGTCATAAAAAATTTGCCAAAAAAGGGGAGAAATAATATCTCCTTGATCTATACCATCTTTTACATTATAAGCTAACGTATTACCATGCGATGTAAAGACTTGATTTTCTCTATTACGTAATAGTTTCTCTATTAAACTTATGAAGCGTTCAGGGATTCTAATACGACGTAATGCCAATATGAGTGACTCTGCACTAACTGAGTCAAAGGCTTTACTCATGTCTTGAAACATAATCCATAGCTCTCTTTTATTATCACGAGCATCCTCCATGATGTTGTTAATAACGTGAATAGGACTTTGCGTGTCGTCTCCTGGCAAACCAGCATAGTTGTGTTTTGATAGGATTTTTTTGGTACTAAAGATATTAGCTAACCTATTATTCATTATTTTCATAAAGATTTTTCGACCTGTTTCCAGAAGTGTAATTGGTCTCGTTATATTTAGATCATTAGTCCACGCAGTAGTTTTTGGGATTGGGTATATTATACATGTCGTCAAAACTATTGAATTAAGTCAGACGCAATTAAAATTGAGAAAAATTGGAGTTGAGTCAAGGCAAATTTTGATTTTTACTAGTGATAGACGCAATTAGTTGAGTCAGACGCAATTAAAAATTGAAATTTTAAGAGTTGAGTCAAGACCAAATTAGTTTTGACGACATGTATAGGGTATATATATCCTAGTTTCCACTCACGTGGCATGTCATTTATATTTAAGGACATATTTATTATATTTCTTAATACTTCAACAGCATTACCCGGCAAGTGTTTAAACCATTCGTACTGTAGATTTGATTGTCCCAGTGCTTTCTTATTAGGCAGCTTAGAGATAATGTCTTCTAATTCATTAGTACCTACTTCCGAAAGTAGTGTATCATACCATGTTACATTAATATTTTCTTTAGGTGAATAGAATGTCTCCCACTTACGCAAAAGATTGGTATCTAAGTTCTGTTTTCTGGTCCAGTTACTGAAGTGATTTTTTACGATCCCCTTAATCGTTTCTCCATCATTAACTATCACCGGATTGTCATTAGCATCTGTCATTATCAAACGATCCATCACAATCGATTGTCTAGGTTTATCCAAGATACTATTAATCATACGTTTTGGATTTGTTTTAAGATCATCCCAACGGCGCTCAATTGCTTTTTAAATACGTTGGAGTGTTTCTTTCTTTTTTTCCACACGTGCAATTCCTTGATAATGTAGACTCTCTGCTTTTAAAGCATCTATCAATTCAGGGATTGANTATACATGTCGTCAAAACTATTGAATTGAGTCAGACGCAATTAAAATTGAGAAAAATTGGAGTTGAGTCAAGGCAAATTTTGATTTTTACTAGTGATAGACGCAATTAGTTGAGTCAGACGCAATTAAAAATTGAAATTTTAAGAGTTGAGTCAAGACCAAATTAGTTTTGACGACATGTATAGGGTATATATATCCTAGTTTCCACTCACGTGGCATGTCATTTATATTTAAGGACATATTTATTATATTTCTTAATACTTCAACAGCATTATCCGGCAAGTGTTTAAACCATTCGTACTGTAAATTTGATTGTCCCGGTGCTTTCTTATTAGGCAGCTTAGAGATAATGTCTTCTAATTCATTAGTACCTACTTCCGAAAGTAGTGTATCATACCATGTTACATTAATATTTTCTTTAGGTGAATAGAATGTCTCCCACTTACGCAAAAGATTGGTATCTAAGTTCTGTTTTCTGGTCCAGTTACTGAAGTGATTTTTTACGATCCCCTTAATCGTTTCTCCATCATTAACTATCACCGGATTGTCATTAGCATCTGTCATTATCAAACGATCCATCACAATCGATTGTCTAGGTTTATCCAAGATACTATTAATCATACGTTTTGGATTTGTTTTAAGATCATCCCAACGGCGCTCAATTGCTTTTTAAATACGTTGGAGTGTTTCTTTCTTTTTTTCCACACGTGCAATTCCTTGATAATGTAGACTCTCTGCTTTTAAAGCATCTATCAATTCAGGGATTGAGTTATTTTCGTTGAATAGTTTCTCTATACTATAATTAAGATTGAAAAGTTTGTTTTTTCTTGGGTGATTTTGGTTTGTTCTTGGATCCATTTGAATGATTTATGTTTGTTAACTATTACGAATCTACATATTTTGTTTACAGATTTAGCTATTTTAAAATTTTTAAGTGTATTCTTTTTGACTACTTTATTACGCTTCAGCATTTTGTTTTTAGGCATAGCCCGATCAGCAGCATTTGTAATAATGTTTTTAAAAGTCTCCCAATTTTTATTAAGCGTCTTGTAATTTGCAGTATAGATATTATTTCGTTCAGCGAACGTTGATTTTTCTAATTGTATTCTAACATGGTCGGTAAATCTTGCCCATTTCTCGTCACACATTCCTTTCAAATTATATTTCGGACCTGCGTTTCCAATTAACTCTTTATCTCGTGCAATACGCCAGTTTTTTTTAATTTTGACACCAAGCCACTTATGGTCACTATCTGTTATCACTTCCAAATTATCTAATTCACATTCCTCAAGTTTATTTATCCATTCATGAGGGATCCATATAGCGTCGATACGGCTTTTTTCGGTTGAATTGTCGCGGTTTCATGTGTAGCCGCCTTGATCGGGATTATACTTGCACGCAAAATTATTTTGGGGCCCCGAAATTGCAATTTTGGGGAAAAAAGTCGAAATAGTTTTTTATAGAAGACGAAATTATTTTACTTAAAACCCGAAATTTTTTGACCACCCAGATTTATTCTTTGATTGAAGATATACATAACTGGATACTTTTTTTACTTCCATATATAGAATAGATTCTGCATAAATCTCAAAAAGTCGAAATACCTCAAAAATCCAAAATCAATTTTGGGAACATGTATAATCGGGATACAAGACCCTATAACTATCAATTAGATCTTTACTGGTTAACGACGAGAAAATTTCGCATTCAGGTGTTTCTGTTACATTATTATTGTTTCTATCCAAGTTTGGCGCAGGGACAGCATTGAAATCTCCAGCTACTATTAACTTATATTGTTTACGTTTTGCTTCACTACACCAGTTATTGACCTGGTTTAATAAACCAACTCTTTCAGTTTTTTTACTTGGAAAATACACTTGGATAAAGCGTATTATTGTTTTTTTTGGAAGCACCAAGTCAATGGCTATCGCTCTTCCTTCATATCTTCTAACATTACAGACATATTTATTAAAATCTTTTTTTATAACAATGGCGACACCGGCCCCCATACCCATAGAGGACCAATGTATTCTATATTTGGAACTGCCTTCGATAAACCATTTTTCTCTATTTTTTTTAATATTTGTTTCTGAAATTCCTATGATATCAGCATTCTTTGTTTTGATAAAATTAAAAAAAATTTGCCGTTTAATTGGGTCATTAAACCCTCTAACATTATGCGTTGCTATATATATATATTGATTGTCTATGTAATTTTCTGTATTATGTATATTACTACGCACACTCGTTGTTTTTTCGCTTGTTTTATTACTATTCCCTGATAAATTAGAATTAATCGAACTATTATTATTATTATTATTGTCTGTCATAAATAAAAATTATAAAGGGAGGGAACTATTTATTGAGGCGAGCCTCTATTTTTTTCTTCAATAATTACATGAGCCATTTTACCGGCAGGCGTCATGACCCGGCTTTCAATATTATCTAATCGATTTACTAGTTGGTTGATGACATTAATCAACCTGTCATCTGACGAACTCCCACTAATATTGGTAGGTGGATTTGAGCTTTCTGGTTTAACAGAGTCTTCATCCATATCGACGTCATCATCTGAGTCGAATGAATCTTGTTCGAAGTCAGCATTTGTTTTGTTCCATACATGTTCTTCTAGCGTAGTTAATCTATCAGAAACCTTTAATAGCAGAGATTCGATACGACTTAATCTATCATTTGCATCGCCAGTGGACGCAGGTTTGTTAAATTTATTTTTCTTTGTTACATCTGCATATGTTGTATTTCCAGTTTGTCTATTCAATGTCGCTAGGTATCTGGGATTATATTTTTTATAAATAGTACCGAACTTTTCTAGACTATTGACTTTCTTTTCTTTCTCGTTTTGTCAAAGGACAATTACTAATGAGATGCTCAATTGAGTAGCACCTGTGGTAGGTTTTAGTAGTAAAATCTACAACTTTGATAGTGGTTGTTGTGTTTTCATCAGTTCAAGAGGTGTTCAAAGCTGCATCTCGTGTTTCGGGAGAAACAAAAGAAACTATAGCCTCTCCTCTACGTCGATAAGAAGTTCGTGTTCTAGGAAAGTAACATGTTTTTGCCCCGACTTTTTTGATAGTTGGCATAAGTTCCCTGGCTGTGATACCATTTGGCAAGCCAATTACTTTAGCAGTAAATTCTCCACGTGACTTGAGCATTTCTGCAGTGAAATTAAGTGGTGTAACTCTAAATGAGTCATCACCAATAAGAATACTCCAATTTTCAAGAAATTTTTCTGCACTATTTTTTTCTTTAAATACAATTACGGCTGATTGCCTATATATGTTGCCCAAATCCCAAATAATTTGGGATTTGGGACGCCAAAATGCACAAATTACTAGTATTTGGGATTTGGGATTTCGGCAAAAAATACTAATTATAATTTGGGATTTGGGATTTGGGATTTTGGCATTTGGGATTTTGGCATTTAGATTTTGAATTTGGGTGGCAGGTATATGATTGCCACATGTCATTTGTTCTAAGGTTCATTCTTTCAATATCCCCAAAAGTAGAAGATATTTTAAAAGCTAGTTCTTTGTGTTTCATACCAATGGGAATGTTCCACAACTTGATACCATGCATGATATCTCTTTGAGGATTCCTTTTAAAGATTACAGCCCTATGCATGTAGCTCGGCTGTGCTGCATCTGCACTTACATTGATTTTTTTTGCTGTATTCATTTTTTCTTCATTGTCAAAAAAAACAGAAATCATTCTTTGTCTATTGAAGACTTCCGAGTTAACTGTAATTAATTCTGTCACTTCTCTAAATGACCTTTTGATTTTTTCGATTTTGTCTCCGATAGTTTTACCCGGAATTTGTGAAGCGAATGTCCAAATCTTGTATTTCTTGGCCCCAAAGGCTTCACGCCATTCATGTTGGTTTTCATTAATATCTTCAAAGGAAATAATTGATTCGTTGTCTTCTACAACTGTTGTTTCTTGATTTTTACTTGTTGTATCGTTGTCTACAACTTTCTGTTTACCTTTTCGATTGGTTACTTGTTACCATTCTTGAGTGCCAGTGTTGCTATCATTATTAAAATTATCCTCTTCCAAATTCATAATATTTTGTTCATTTGTTAAAATGTTTTCTGCTTCCCAAGTTGTTTCTTTGAGCTGAGTGTTGTTTCTTACGGTGTTGGAGCTTTCCGACTGAGTTTCTCCTTGAGGGACTGAGCTTGTTTCAGTAGTTTTTTTTCCCAAGTTTTTATTATTATTTTTGTTGTCAAGAGGGTTAAATTTAAACCTGTTGCGTTTAGTTGTCGGACTTCTAGTAGAGGAGTAGTTAGCGACCTTCTTCCTAGGTCGGTCTTCCTGTTCGCTCATACCTGAGCAAAAATTCAATAAAAGTTATAAAAAAATAAAACTATTTCGAATTTTTATTTACTGCGTATTTTTGAAAAATAAATAATAACCGGAAAGAAAATTTATTCATAGTTATTATAATAATATATAGCGTTATATAATGCAAATTTATTAATGTATTTTATATATTGTTACATTTAATCTGTTACACTACAATCTTTTTTTAATTTATTGATTTTGACCAAAGAATAGAATTTAATTGACTTTTTAATTATTACACTACAATTTAAATATTGTTTCTCATGTCTTATTACCTATTTTGTATCTTCGCGATTTAAGATAAATATCATTTATTATAATTATTTTTATTATTTTTTTCTAAACTCAACAAAATGACTAAATTTCAACAAGAAGAAAATTCTCCCGTACAAAAAGGTAAAAATTTTGAAATAAAAATAGAAAAATTGTTAACAGATGCGAATATTAAATGTGAAATAACAGGGTGAGTTATATCCTTTCACTGAATATTTGTTGAGTTATTTATATGTTTGAAATTTACGCTGCCACACGAGTACCCTCCATTTGTGAAGACCGTCCGACGTGTATGTGGGGTTAAATCAAAGCGGGTCTTTTATAGTGAATCAAACATATAGTGGTAAAGAATAGGAAGCACTCTGTGACCTTTGTATTTGATATAACATATAAAGAACGTCCTTCTTATCCTTGATAACAATGATACAAATATTCATTATTAATTAAACATATTTTTAGTGGGCCAGGTGATAAAGGAATAGATATTAAAGGAATGAAAAAAAGTGTAAAATTTATAATAGAATATAAAAATTGAAGAACAAAAATATAGGTATCTATATATTTATATATTACAAAATATTATTATTTTTTTCACAAATAATAAAATCGATTATTATAGATCGCAGTATAATAAATCAAATAGAAGGAGTTCTTAGTCAACAATTGAATGGAACTATTGGTATTGTCGTGGCTCCTTCTATAAATAGATATATGTCTGGAGCGAAAGAGACAGCTAGAATGTTAATTTATAATGTCATCCTTGTAGACGTGAATATACATGTTCCCAAAATTGATTTTGGATTTTTGAGGTATTTCGACTTTTTGAGATTTATGCAGAATCTATTCTATATATAGAAGTAAAAAAAGTACCCAGTTATGTGTATTTTCAATCAAAGAATAAATTTGGGTGGTCAAAAAATTTTGGGTTTTAAATAAAATAATTTCATCTTCTATGAAAAACTATTTCAACTTTTTTCCCCAAAATTACAATTTCGGGGCCCCAAAATAATTTTGCGTGCAAGTATAGACGTGAATAATATTGTTATAGAACTAAATGAAATAATTAACAAAGTTTATAAAAAAAAATATTTAATTATATTTTAAAATTTATTTTTTATTTATTAATTATATTATTTATTTGTTTATTTTCTCGCGTCAACGGGGATAATATTAAAATGAACTTAAATATTAATTTTTTTTATTTCAATATAGAATTAATATTTTTTGTACAATGATATTATAATAAAAAATATTAAATAATATAAATAATATAATTAAATTATATAGCGTTATATAACGCNAAAAAGTACCCAGTTATGTGTATTTTCAATCAAAGAATAAATTTGGGTGGTCAAAAAATTTTGGGTTTTAAATAAAATAATTTCATCTTCTATGAAAAACTATTTCAACTTTTTTCCCCAAAATTACAATTTCGGGGCCCCAAAATAATTTTGCGTGCAAGTATAGACGTGAATAATATTGTTATAGAACTAAATGAAATAATTAACAAAGTTTATAAAAAAAAATATTTAATTATATTTTAAAATTTATTTTTTATTTATTAATTATATTATTTATTTGTTTATTTTCTCGCGTCAACGGGGATAATATTAAAATGAACTTAAATATTAATTTTTTTTATTTCAATATAGAATTAATATTTTTTATACAATGATATTATAATAAAAAATATTAAATAATATAAATAATATAATTAAATTATATAGCATTATATAACGCAAATTTATTATTTCTATTATTGTCCTACTATTTTAGCACCTTTAGTATCACCACCTGTTGTATCAACTTCTTCTTGTGTAGTATCAGGAGTATCAGGAGATTTAAAAAACTGAGGAGAAACAGGTCGAGGAGAAATAGGCCAAGAAGAAGCAAACCGAGAAGAAGCAAGCTGAGGAGAAACAAGCTGAGAAGAAGCAAGCCGAGGAGAACCAGAACCAAGCCGAGGAGAACCAAGCCGAGGAGAAAGAACACGACCTCCAGAAGTTCTTCTCCCTTTTGAACTTCTTTCCTCCTTCTCCCATCCTTCGGTTGTTTGTTCCACTTCTAACTCTCCATTTCCAGGCTTTAATGGCAGTTTATTTTGAAATTTCCGCTAAAAAATATAAAATTATATTAAAAATCATTTATAACGAAATATTACGATTTTTAACAATACACTTACAAAATTTATTTTCATTTGTTTTTTTAATAAATTTTCTGAAATTTAAATCCCCTTTATCTTGGGATTCAAAAAAAGTTGAGCTATCACTGGTCGAAAATTTATAAAATCTACACCTATCGGGTACCAGATAGGTGTAGATTTTATAAATTTTTGACCAGTGTATTGCAACATCCCACGCAATATACATATTAGAGATTTTTTCTAGATCTCCAAACTCTATCTAAAATAATTTCCATATATGTACAATTATCTGAAAAAACTTCAAATAGGTTGCGGTAGGCATCTTTAACTCTTTAATCTAACTTCCAAGAATTAATCTCCACCGGGGAGGATTGAAAATTTATGCGAGGGAGTTGAGATTCTCCAAAAATTTCAAAAATTTTTGACTTGATCCGGGAAGCGATTTCACCTCGTATTCCACGAAGTTTTTCCAGCAACTATTAATAAAAATATTTAATATAATAAAATAAAACGAAATATACCGTTTTTTATTTAATAAATAGTTCTTACTTTAGTTTTTATTTTTTTGAAAAAACTTGAATGGTGCTGCGAGTCCATTGATTTGTAAATATCCGGAAAGCTTTTCCTGATAACACTTTCAGTTTCTTCTTTCAAATTCTTCTCAGAAGGAAATATATTTATTTTAAAAACATTAATTGTGACTCGAGTAATTACATCCTTATTTAAAATTATCATAAATATTAATAATATGTTAAAATATAACATATAAATTAGTTGAAATACTTACTTTTGAAAAATTCGGATCATTGTTTATTTCAGATAGAAGCTCAATGTTTTTGAGCCTCTTTTTAATATCTATTTGTTCTTTTAAAAGAGAATCTATTTTTTTATCAAGTGAATCGATTTTTGCTATTAATCGTTTCATAGAACTTTCTGAAACATCTTAAAATTGTAAAAATTGATTTTAATAATAATATTAATATATCAATAAATAAAATGAATAAATATTTAATTACTAATTTTTTTTCTAATTGCTTCTCTTTCTTCTTCTTCTTCAACTACAAACGGTGCAGTTGGTTCTGTTCCAGGTCTTGTACATCTTAATGTGATTGATGTGCTTGGTGTGGTGAATGCTGGTAATCTGGCAATGGCAGAAGCAAATATATTTCTATTACGCATTCTACTCATGTTGTCTTAATAATATAAAATATTAGGTTTATTTATAATTTATTTTGAAAAAATATTGTTATTTTCTTGAAATAAATTTTTTTTGAATTGAAAGACTTGGAAGAAAACTTCATCCTTAAATAATTTTTGAAAATATTATTTTTAAAATAATAGTAAATAATACAAATATACCTTCGATATACAATAATACATTTAATAATTTAAAATATAATACAATGTATCACTATTTTAATAAATGTATTAATTATTAAATAATACTCATTAAATTATAATCGTATAAATCATAAAAGAATTCCTTATTTCGAGATAATACACAATATATCGCTATTTTTAATATCGCATTCATTATTAAATAATATTCATTAAATTATCATTAAATTATCATTAAATTATCATTAAATTATCATTAAATTATCATTAAATTATCATCGTATTATAAAACAAAGTCTTATTCGAAATACAAAAAAACTCCTTTGAATGCATCTCCTCTAAATGCATAACTCCTCTTAATGCATATTATAGGTATGGTCCCATAGTAGGACATACAATTTACATGGTGAGTTTAACTGTAATACACAATACACAATATATTACCATTTTTAATCATCGTATTCATTAAAACAATACACAATATATTGCTATTTTTAATCATTGTATTCATTAAATAATAATCATTAAATTATTAAATACATAAGATAAAGCATCTAATAATTTAATAAAATAGTAAGGAAAAATAAAAATTTTAATATATAATTTTTTACAATAAATAATTTTATTTTTGTATTAAATATTTATTATATTTTACGAAAACTTCTACTACAGTGACTCATGAATGTACTGCAACACCTAAAATTTTGTCTTTAAAAAATTCTATGTCGCAAACTATCGATTTTGGAATAATAGTTCCTATACTCATTTTAATCTTTGAGATTTGGAGATTTTTTGAGAACTGTTTGATATCAAATTAATAATGCCAATTTTT
>PQFF01000460.1:196166-247957 GCA_003547095.1 Diversispora epigaea | reverse complement strand
TATTTTATTAGTAAAATTTCAATTTTCAAGAGTTAATTTCTCCATGACCACTGATCCAATTGTTATGAAATTTGGTATACCCGTTCTCCATGGGAAGGACAATTAACCCTATGATCACTTTTGTTGTAACTATTCTGTATAAAATTTTATTCACAATTGAAATTTTATTAAGTGACAATTCACCATGTTGATCACCCATTTCTGAAAAATTGGCATTATTAATTTGATATCAAATAGTTTTCAAAAAATCTCCAAATCTCAAAGATTAAAATGAGTATAGGAACTATTATTCCAAAATCGATAGTTTATGACATAGAATTTTTTAAAGACAAAATTTTAGGTGTTGCAGTACATTTGTAAGTCACTGTATATGTTGTGACAAAATAAATAAATATGATCTCTTCGTTTGCATGTGACAAAAAAGAAATATGATATCCTTCGTTATGCTCCGAACAAAAAAAAATAATAATAAATATAATTGTTATATATCAATCTATAATATAGTGTATTGCAAACTATAAGAGTTGATCTTTTATATGATACACACTATTATAATCAATAACGTTCTCGAACAATCCATTATATAACTATTAATATTGATATTTCATATAACGTTATATAACATTATTAGTATATATCGTTCGTAATATGTTCTAGAACATTATTAATACTGATAGTTCGTAAACCGTACTAGAACGATCTGTTATATAATATTATTAATACTTATTGTTCGTAAAACATTGTAGAACAGATTGTTCTAGAACATAACGTTCGTAATACGTAATAAAATGGCGTATATCAAACGCAATAAATACTTTTCGTACTTATTGCATACTAGAACGCCTTTATATAATTCCTGATGCTGGTACCTGATAGGTATAGGTTTTATAAATTTTCAACCAGTGTAAGTTCGTTCTCAAAAATTATAGTCTCCTTTGTTGGCGAAAATTGATCGGGTCTAACATTTGCTATTTATTTTTAATGATACACTTATTGTAAAAAGTAACCAAACACGTACCCAAAATTCTCCTTGCTTGTCGGTTTAGTAATCAAACTTATTTCTAGATTATTTGATCTACCTCTATTAAGAAATGGCCTTGTGATATTGTTTACTTTGTCGCGTAATTGATGAAAAAGGATAATTATGATTTATTTTATTACACCTGATTTTTATTTATTTGATCACATGATAAAATTCAAGGTCTAGCTGATTTTTATATATTCCCTAAAAAATAATAAAATTCCTGTCAGTGAAAATAAAGGAAAGTAAATAGAATATATGGAAATATATTCATAAAAATTTTTATTAAACACTGTGTTTTTTGTTGTTATTCAAGCTTCTGACTGTTCGTTATTAAACTCCTCTTCACCTATTTAACTACAAGAGTTAGGTTACCCAAGGACTAGTTCATTTACATCTTCTTGCCCAAAAAATTCTATTTCTTTTGAAGAAGACTTTCACTTAGATATTTAATAGTATTTTAGATTTTGTCTACCCAGTTTCGTCTGACAGAGCTTCTTGTCTCAAACTAGATAGTATTAAATATCTAAGCCTTAGTCTTCTTAGAAGTTTATACCTGCATAGTTGTTTTCTTGTTTCTCAAAAATTTTAGTTTTACTAATTAGCGAAAAGAATTGTTTATTCATGTATGAGGTGCTAAATGCACTTCTATAAATGCAAATTCCAAGGTTTATTTTATAGTATACTTTTATATATTCTCTATAATAAATTCTTGATTTCCTTTTATTTAGATTAACTATAACAAGAAAACAACTGCCATTCATATAAAAAAACAAAATTTATATATCAAGATGAAATATTGTTAAACTATTTTTTAATTTTATTACAGGTATTTGTTATTTTAAGTATGAGTTGTAATTATTATTAAAAGCATTATTTTTCGAAAATATATTAAAAATTACAAATTACTTTACAGTTATAAGAAATATGTATATATAATTAAATAATAGTTTATATTAATACTTTAACTTTATTTATGTACTATATTAATATTTTTATTTATGTATTTTACATTATTTTTTAAAGTATTTCAAAATTAATTGATATTTTTTAATGCTATTTAAAAGGTGAAAATTAAAACTGATTTATTAATAGTTTAGATTTAATAATTTTTTCAAAAGATTTCAAAACAATTTAAATTAATACTTTATTTTTTTTTAGGTATAGAAAGATTAAATTAAATAGAGAATTATGGCTACTAGAACAAAATAAAGTGGACAAAAGGATTATATGCATAAATTTTTAAATGTAAGTTGCAAATATAGTTTATTTATAATATTCCTTGACGATTTTAATTTTACATATTTGTATATTTCAAAAAATAAAATTTTGAAGATTATCAAACATTTCAAAACAATTAAATTAATACTTATTTTCTTTTAGATAAATAAAAATTAAATTAAATCGAAAATTACAGTTATTAGAATAAAATAAAGTGGACAAGAGGATTATGTGAATGAATTTTTAAATTTATGTAAGTTACAAATATAATTTATTTCTTGACAATTTTAATTTTTTATACTTATTTATAATATTTCAGAGATTTGAATTAATAATATAATTTTCTAAAACTAATGATATATTTTTAAAACATTTGGATTTTATAAGAGTCAATCGTTTCTTGAGTAAAAAAGTAAATTTCGTAAGTATGCAAAAATTAAAAGTGAATTTAATACTATCAGTGTAAGAATAGCAAAAAGGTTTGAATTAAAATTTATTATTATTTATATTATAGAATTTATATTATTTCACTGGTCGAAAATTTATAAAACCTACACCTATTGGGTACCAGATAGATATAGTATCTGTGTCTAATATCGTACACATATCGGATACTTGATAGGTGTAAAAAATATTTTTTTACATATATTGGATATCTGATATGTGTACGATATTAGGCACAGATACTACATCTATCTGGTATCCAATAGGCAGTATTGTCATGGGACATCTTGAAACATTTTGGAACAAAAATAATTTTATAAATTATAAAAAATTCCATTATAAAACTTAGTTTAAGTCATTAATTAAAGTTATTTAGAATTGATTTTTACATATATTTATAAAGTTTTAATATATCTTTATAAGCCTAATAAAGGTAGGGACAGTGGAACATGGGACATTGGGACAATAAAAAAACCTAGGGATATACAAAATATACAATACTGTCAATAGGTATAGGTTTTATAAATTTTTGACCAGTGTTTGTTATTAGATTTTATAAATATTATTTTTATTACATATCGTAATAAAGAGAATTATTTTTATTATTATATACAAATAAATAATTACAAAATTTTAATGTAAAAATTAATATCACAAAAATAATTAAATATAAAAACTTTCGAAATTAAACATAAATTTTTACATAAAATTTATGTAAATTTATATAATTTTTTTCACAACGTATTAATTATACATGTCATTAAAACTAATTTGGCCTTGACTCAACTCTTAAAATTTCAATTTTTAATTGCGTCTGACTTAACTACTTGCGTCAATTACTAATAAAAATCAAAATTTACCTTGACTCAACTCCAATTTTTCTTGATTTTAATTGCGTCTGACTCAATTCAATAGTTTTGATGACATGTATAATATTAATAATTTAATATTACATTTTGAAAATTTCTGAAAAATTATTTTAAAAATTTTTGTAGGTATCATAATTCTCCAGAAAAATTATGGACTAAAAAGTTTACGTAATATTACACTTATTAAAATTTTCTGATGTATATAAAGATATTTTGGCCTAAAAATTACAATAATCTAAATTATACATGTTATCAAACTATTGAATTGAATTAAATACTGTTAGAATAATTATCAATATTTTTTTTTTTAATTTTATATGTCTCTTCTTTATTTTTATATATTTTATTTTATATTTATTTTATTTACCTTTATTTATTTATTAATATATATTTATATATTTATAATTAGTTATATAATAAAAGTAGTAACACTTAGTAATAGAATTATTAAATTAGTAATTTACTAACATAGTTATTTCTTTGATAACAAATATTAATTCAATAATCAATTAGTATCACACATTGAATAATTAAAAATTGACAAAATTTTAATACAAATTGACTACAAATTGGCTATAAATTGATTAAAAATCAGTTACTTATTGTGTATCTTCTTGCTTATTTACATATTATTCACAAATTTTTGTATATTATTTACAAATCTGCCTATTTGTATATTTTCCTGCCTATTTGTGTATCTCTCTGCTTATTTGTGTATCTCTCTGCCTATTTGTGTATCTTTCTGCCTATTTGTATATCTTTTTACCTATTTGCATCAAAAATTTTATCTGTTTTCTTCATTTGACCAGTGTGTTTTAATAATTAAATTAACATTTTCTATTATCAATCTGCCAATTAGATCAATAATATAATAATTTTTGCTAATTTAATTGTTTCAGGAAAGATTAATCCATTTTTTATAAAAAAAAAAGAATTTTCTCCAGATGTAAAAGATAACTTTAATTATAAATTTGACTTTGTTTAATAAAAATAACAAATAATAAAAGTATATAACTGAATAATTGATTGTTATTATTATTATTTTGTAATTTTATTTATTTTATAATATTATTATTTGGTTAGAATTTATATAATTTTTAATTCACCTATTGTTCATCCACTTTTCTTAATCTTCTTTTTGTAAATCCAGGCTAGTCTGGAGCTAAAAAATTCAATTATAATTATTATTTGCTCTCCCAACACAAATCTTAACAATGGAGTTAGATGAAATTTAATACAATTGACATAATTATTAATACAATTATATTGATGCAATTAATTGTGTCAAAAGCTCTGAATTTAGATATAATAACTTGACACCTTTCTATCTATCTTAAAAACACTTTAGTAAAAATCACTTCATATTTCATAAATTACAAGTATAACCTGAATCACTAGTTGTAATTATAAAAATCATTCAATCATATCTCAAATTACAATAATAATAGACTAAACTGGTGAATTCATATATTTTTTAAAAAAATAACTTCCTGATAACAAAGATTTTTTGACAAGTATAATAGGAATAATTTGCAAATAGGCGGAATGAATGAAAAAAAAAGATTTTATTATAAATAGGATGATTTATGATAAGTTTTTTATAGTTTTATGGTTAATTTGTAATTTCTGGTTTATAAATAGGAATTTCCAATTTATTACAAAAAATAAACTTGAAATAAATTTTAATTACAATAAAAGTAAAACAGGTATTAAATATTTGTAAGAAAATAATTTTTCTCAATTATTTGTTAGAAATTACAATATTGAAGATAAACTAATCTTTTTATTTTTTCATTCGCGACAAACTTTTTAAAGACAACAACAATAATAAAAATAACAAAAAAACTAATATCAAAAGGAAAATTTTCAGCCATAGAATATAATTTTATATTCACAAGTATATAAATTGTTCTCTGTAATATCCCTGAATTTATCCCTAAAAATGGTTAAAATTTAATATTTTTATATTATTTAATATTTAATTATTTATAATTTTCTTGTTTCCGTTCCGTAATGAAAAATAAAGTTTTAATTGGATTGAAAAGATTTTTAACATAAAACGATCCGAATCTTCACGTGGAATGATTATTTTTAAAATATCTATTTAGGTATAAAATTTCTAATCAGATAATTATTAATTTTTAATTATTACAGATGAACCCTTATATAAGTTTTAAATAAAATTCGTTCATACATTAAATAATGTTTTTTAGGTAAGACTTTATGTATGGTAATTTTTATTAAAAATAGTAAGATATTGGACGAATAAAATGAGAAAGGAAACAAAAATTCACGTGTCCTTATAATTTTTTGTGACATATTTAAAAATCATATTATTCCATAACATATTGTCTCTCTAGTTTGGTATGTGATTTTTGCGTGTTATATGCGTGGTGATTATGTCATTGAAACTTTGTTTAGCTTTAATTAGTAGAAGACGCCCAAAATCAGGTACAAACTAGTTCCTTTGCTTATGTATTATACATATTCTACAATACTTGATAGACTGGATCGTGAAAAAAAAAATAAAAAAAAAATCGGGAAATTTCTGCAGGAGAAAATAAATGAAATAAAATAAAATAAAATAATACACTTAATCGCAGTTCTAGGTAATTTTTAGTAGTCAAATAATTAATTAACTATTTCTCTTTTTTTTTTTTTACTCTTTTTTTTACCCTTTGGTTTATTTGATTTATAAAGTGCCACAACAGAGACGTGATTATCACATTGTTCCACAAAGGTATGTGGGCGCGAAAAGATAGAATAGATAGAACGATTAAACGTGGGTGCGGTCCCACCATAAATAATTGTTATTTATTTTTTATTTTTTATTTTTAAAAAAGTGATTAATTAATATAAAAATTCACATATGGTCGGAATTATGAAATTCGCGAAAATGTTGAAATGAGTACAGGATAAATGAATAAATACATAATGAACACAGAGAATGAACACAAAATAAATACATAGAATGAACACAGAGATGAATACAGAGAATGAATAAACAAAATGAACACAACTTTGATATAAACATGCACAATATTCGATATTGTTGTTCATTATTTGACATTGTTCAATGAAATCACGAATCTTTGACTCTTTATTACAAAGCATAAGAGAAAAAAATAATATTAGTGGTTAACATTATGCAGTTATGTGTACAAAAAAGTATAGTACAAAGAATAAAGTATTGTTATTCAACTACAAATATTAAATTATGTCCAATTTTTCCCGCGGGAATGCATGTATAACTTTTATTTTTTTTTTGTTATCTTAGAATGATTAATATTGTTTTGAAGATTTACTAACAGATATTGTTACATTTAACTGATTAACTTTATTTTTGTATAGAAAGAAATTTAAGAAAAGTCGGAGTTGTTCGTTTTCCGATGGGAATAAAAACTTTATTTTACTTAATTTACTATAGTTTCATTTATTAAATATTACTTAAAAGAAATTATTTAATATTATTAATAAATTTAATAAATATTCGATTTTGTCACAATTCTGTAACCTATTAGTCTTAAAAGTATAAATAATTTACTTAAATAATAATTTACTAAACTAAATTATTATAAATCATTTAAATTATTATAAAATCATTTTAATTATTATAAAATCATTTTAATTAAATTATTATAAAATCATTTTAATTAAATTATTATAAAATCATTTTAATTAAATTATTATAAAAATCATTTTAAAATCATTTTAAAATCATTTTAAATTATTATAAATTATTATTATAAATTTTATTTGATTGTGGATTCTTTTTTGATTATTTTTTTTGATTAGTTAATTATTTTTTTTTTTTTGAGTTCAAAATATAGAAATAAATAAATAGAAAATAAATAAATAAATAAATAGAAAATAAAGTATACAAAATTATTTACTATATTTATAAATCATATTATTTCTAATTTTATATAAATAAATAAATAAATATATATAAATGAGTAAAATGAGTATAATCGTAATAATAATAATAATAATAATAATAATAATTATAATCATAATGTTGGTCGTCTGGTCCCACAAATAGTCGTACAGTATAACTTAACTCCACTTATTTTTAAGGATTTTCTGGATTTTAAGGTTTGTTTCGTCATCAATATAGTGATTTTCACCTATATTTTTATTAATTTATCTGATTTTGAATTTGCTTAGAATCAAATAACAGATAATGTCAACGTCGTCCCTATTGTTCAATTGTTATCCGTGGCGGGGTGGTGGCGTTTTTTCCCAAGATTTTTGACCCCTCTTCATAAACTTTTTTCTTCCCGTTTTTTCAGAGTTGTTCTTGAACACAAAAACTAAGAGTGGTTTGCCTAACTTAAGTTTTCCTAAACAAAAATAATATAATTTTTTCATAAAAAAGAAAGTTTTTTTTTTTTTTCTTTAATAATTACAAATTAATAAAAGTTAATAACTTCAAAAGTTAATTAATATACCACCAAAAGTTAATACAAAAAGAATATAAATTTTTTTATTCTAAGAAAAATTAAAAGTAATAATGCCTGCAACTCGTAAACACCTTCACATTTCAAAACCACGTCGTCGTCAAAGGTCTGTAAGCCTTACAACTCGGGCTTCGCGGTGCGGTGTAAAGAATTACGTTAATGTCCTAAAAAGTGTTCACCCCACTGTTGAGTTATTTTTCCCTGTAACAAAACAATATTTACAAGAATATATTGATGCCAAGAAAAAGCAAGGTACAATAAAAGCAAATTCTCTTGACCAATATTTTCAGCACATTGAAAGTTATAACATGGCGCTAGGCCATGGTTGGGATTCCCAAGAATTCGAACCTATGATGCGAGAAGTATTGGAAGATTTGGTTCAGAATGAAGAAAAATGTAATGGAACACGTAAAAATACATCAACCCCTGAAGATGAAGAAGATGAATTGTTGAGTCATGAAGACTCAAATGGTAAGTTATTCAAAAGTGACAAGGATATATTGGTTTTTTTTTCCCTTCAAAAAAAAAAAAGAATAGAGAATAAAATGAAATGAAATTCGATCATCTCATTTTTTTTTTTCATTTCATTTTTCTCTCTCTTTTTTCTCCTTCAGGAACATCATCATCATCGTCATCATCATCACAATTTATTCCTCTTGTTTGTTTTGACATGGNAAACAATATTTACAAGAATATATTGATGCCAAGAAAAAGCAAGGTACAATAAAAGCAAATTCTCTTGACCAATATTTTCAGCACATTGAAAGTTATAACATGGCGCTAGGCCATGGTTGGGATTCCCAAGAATTCGAACCTATGATGCGAGAAGTATTGGAAGATTTGGTTCAGAATGAAGAAAAATGTAATGGAACACGTAAAAATACATCAACCCCTGAAGATGAAGAAGTTGAATTGTTGAGTCATGAAGACTCAAATGGTAAGTTATTCAAAAGTGACAAGGATATATTGGTTTTTTTTTCCCTTCAAAAAAAAAAAAGAATAGAGAATAAAATGAAATGAAATTCGATCATCTCATTTTTTTTTTTCATTTCATTTTTCTCTCTCTTTTTTCTCCTTCAGGAACATCATCATCATCGTCATCATCATCACAATTTATTCCTCTTGTTTGTTTTGACATGGCTCACGATCCTCCTGTGAAGATTGACCGTCAGATTCAAATATCTATTTCAAACGTTGACCCAATCGCGGAACCAAATCTTGCGCTTCAACAACTGTATCGTAACATTAGCAATGCAAAATTCCCAAAGAAATGGGGAAAAGTAGATCCAAATAATGTTTATTATCGTTCTGGTACGTGGAAAGATGCCCAACACACTGAAATAATTGACGAAGATACTTTTAATCGTTTTTGGGAAGATCTTACTAATCAGAGGGTAGGGGAAGAGGTACAATTACTTGTCTATACGAAACAACGAAACACCGTACCAGGTAAAATTTTCTTTGGTAGCACTGTTCTTTTTATTTATTATAAATAAAAAAATTTTTATTGAACATATATGAACTTAAATGAACAATTGGATTTCCTTCCTTTCCAGCTCAAAACATGACAATTCAACCCACAACAATTCAGCAGGATACCGAGATGACTGCGGTAACATCAAAATTATCTTTGGCTCCCCCCACTCCTCGAAAAAGTCCCCCACGATTACAACAAGTTCCTCCCGCGCTTGATTTTAGTTCAGGACCGGGTATGTTCTTTTTATAAATCTAAAATAATATTTTCTTTGGATTGAAATGTACATTATAGTTAATAATTATAGTTAACAATAATAATTACATTATATCAATATTGAATGTTATTGTATGTATTAACACATAATTATACAATTAGAGAGTTCAGCACCTTCACCAACTTTCTTACAACTCAAATCAGTTACTGTCAGATCACCTAACCGAATTTACAAACAAAATATCGCAATCACCGATAAGACAACATTCTCTTCACTTTTAACTTTTGCGATCAAGAGACCCCCTCCTACCGGTAAACAATTTTTAATACAAAGTTCGGATGGCGAATTAGAATATATGCCTGAAGATCCAGTTAGAAATGTAATTCATGGTACTATTCACGCGGATGTTGTCGTAAAAGTTGAGGATATAAGGGAAATTGATTTCAATCAATTTTGAATATTTTTTTTTTGAGTGATGGATTTACGTATAACTATCGAAATACTTTATTATTGTGATCAAAAATAAGTTTATTCCTTTTTCATATTTTAAGTTTTCGAATTTCTTCGGAATTTATTTAGGTTTTATTACACGGTTTTTTGATTAACACTCGAAATTACAATATGATGTATTGAACATTGATTATTATTTTTTTTAGGATCTGATTTCTTGTACAGAGTTTTTTTTTACGAACAATTTCTTTTATTTTATTTTATTTAGTGTTTATTTTATTTCTGAAGTTCTATTTGTTATGTTTTTAAAACGCAAGGCTTATTTTCCTTATTTTTTGAGAATTTAATGGTTGAAGTTGGAGAGGGAGCAATCTGAAAGTTGCTTATTTAAAAAAAAAAAATGTAATTAACTTTGAAAATTTTATTTTTCGAGATAAAATGAATATGAATAAATTGTTTATTTTTTAATGAAATAATGGAATTCCTATAAAAATAAATTTAAAACTTCTAAATTAGGATTCGAAAAATATTTTCTAAGTTTAGATTTGAGATATTTTTATTAGAACTTAATATAATCAGCTGTCAAAATTTGTGGCGCTCTTTTTTTCCGAATTTTAAGCTTTTTTTTTCGTCGATCTCAATGAGTGTTTTGGGTCGTTTGTTACTTATTTTGAATATTTTATAACTATTTTATGACTATTTATGTTCATGTGATCTCAAATTTACAACATTAATATCCGTACATTGCATGAATAATCAATTTGTGTGACTTGTCGGAAAAATAAGCTACATAATTATAATTATGATAATTCAATTCTTGACATATACGAAAACATGTAGATAATGCTGAGTAATAAAGGTAATAATAAAAGAAATATCTGATGAAAGAAATTTAACAATTAAAAAATTTAAAAGTAGGCTTTGTGTATTGTTAGGCGTTTAATAATCGTGCAGAACGCATTTGCCACGTCACACGAGGGCAAGACCATAGTTCGTAGCTTCGTGAATATTTTCAGCCTCACAATCATCAAACTTCGGGGCTGAGACACATAGTTCCTAAAAGTATGCATCACAGCTCGCATTTTATAAGACCAAGGCTTGTTCCGCATCTTTCTATGCCCGATTCTCAGGATTTCAAGAAAGCAATCCAAACTTCAAGATAGCTATGATTACGATGTTTTACTTTCCTTTTTCACTAGAAAATTTAAATTATTCAAAGATAATTGAGCAAATAAAGAAAAATGAAAATGATAATATCTATGTCTTCTTGGTGCTGTTTGCACTGGATTATGCATACCGAATCTTGTAGTTTGGTTTTTATTATATTGTTGACTTGACCCATTACTTCCTTCTTCACTTAAAGATCCTGATTCTTTTTTTGGTGATTTTAAGAACAATGTGTAATAAATTCATGCAAGATAACCATCCTATATTAATTTCATCAAATTCACCTTTTATAGATTGCAAATATTCGAGAACGCCGGCTTGCTTCCATTTTCTAACTTCTTACACTAACAAAAAGAGTATGGAATGACCTCGTTAGAATGTTGTATTAAGTAAATAAATTTATTTTAAAAACCTTATATGAAAATATAACTTGTGCCAGCTTAAACGAAACTTGCATGGATGGCAAACCGGTATCCTCGATTATACATACATATTACAACAATGATGGATAAGTTCTGTTGGGATACATCGTAATAATCATGAAATTTCAATTGACATTCATATTTATTTTGACAGTATATGAAATTTCCATTCCAATTGAAGACTCCATGTACTCATGATATACCTTTTTTATGAAATGAAATACTTTTCATTTTATTAGATAAAGTACGGACCTCTGTACTTTTTGAATATTTGCTCTGCTCATCATTCATCGGAAATTATTGTTGTAAATTGATTTTCATCAGTGATAAAAATCATTGAGGTTGATTTTTATATAATGTGATTGTATAGGAGGTGATTGTTCTGTGATTTTAAATTAATTCCTAATTTATATATATTAATCAACTGGTTGTAAGAAATAAATAAATAAATAAATAAATAAAGAAAACAAGATGAGTTTACCTAAAATAGATTGATGAATGAAATATTATTTTGTACATTATTTAAAATCGCATTAATAATTTTTAAGGAAACTCTAAAAAAGGTTTAACTAACTATAATCTATATAATTTTATGGAGCATTCATAAATTCCTTATTTGAACAAATGCAGACGCCTCATAAACCAACTATATAGTAGTACAATATATAATAATAATATAATCGGAATGTTTCTCCTTTGACTATATAAAATAAATAAATAAAATATTCTATTCAATGTCGAAGCATATAAGAATATAAGCGTATACTGAATAATGGACCTTTTTAAATGGACTCTACATTTGAAGACACAACATATGTTGATAAAAGGTGATTTAGGAAAGATATTTGGAAGAAGGGTTCAATTCTCATGTGCAAATATCGTATATAACAAGTTACTATGGCATTGCACAAAATCCTATTGTTTAAACAGCTTTTCTTGTGAAGAAAAAGATGTAAATTTACCCATCAGTTATACTATTTCTTTTTCATTCTTCTTAATTTATATAATTCATTTTCTAATTGGATTTTTATGATTAGTAATGTTCATTTGGATATAGTTAAAGTTGTAATTTCAAGTTATACTATTTTTTTATTGTTAATAATAAAATAATAATTAAATAGCAGAAAATCTAAAAAATTATACTTTTTAGTAGGTCAAAAACACGTATGGTAATTTTATAAATTTGACCAAACTAAATTGCTTAATCGTTAAGCCCTCTAATTTTTGCCATATTTAGTTTAATAAAAATTTGTCACCATGTGATTAAGATTTATACATATTGTTCAAATACATTTAAATTAAAACTTTAAAATATATTTATAAGGAAATTTAGATATAGGTAGTGGTTCGTATGCTTTTGTTTCTAATATCCTATTTTTATCATGGACTCATCTATAGAAAATGTATCCTCTACAAATGATCTAATTTTAATATTATCTCAACATCTACTTAATGCTACATATTTTCAAACATAAGTTCAGTAATACATTAGTGAACACAAGTGCATAGGCATTGGTTATTGAATATTAGGTTCAACTTACAGATGCTTCATGAAGAAAAGATAAGATATGTTTCTTGATTTCTATATTAATAATTCCATTAACTGTTTGTAAATACCAATGGTTCTATAAAATATTCCATATTGAAATTTAGAATTGTTTAGAACATTATTCTTGTACCAATTTGCAATTGTATTTATTTTTTTTGATAAGTTGTTTTGCATTTGATTTTTTTATTAGAATATTTATTATTTTGTATTTTTTCATTAATAATGTCAATTGGATTGGATATTATAAGTTTGTTATTTTGAATTGGTAACATATTACATATTGTTTAATTAATTTGTTTAACTAATTCTTTATATAATTATACTGCAATATTGCAATTATATTACAATGTTACAATGATTTTATTATGCTGTAATTATTCTACATTAAAAATACCTGCCAGAATTAATATATTAAGGCAAGAATTGCAACTGTTCCCTTAATTGCGCCTATGCCATAATGCTGTAATTCTGCCGTAATGTTATAATTCTGACTGTAATGTTGTAATTATGTTATAACATAATTATAAATAAAATCAGAAATAATTATTGATGGTTACTATATATAAAACATTTTATTCTATAAGTAAATTTTAAAAATGGTATTAATTGTATTTATAGATGAGAATATGGTGCATGTCATATCCAAATTACAGTTCATTTTCATTAAAATTGAGGATACGATGCACATTTAAAGATTTTTCACCTGTTCAAACTTTAAACATGCATTGTACCCTCAATTTTGATGATCATTGACTGTAATTTAGATATGATATGCACCTTTAATATTTACTTATAGAATAAAAACTTTCATATATAGCAACTGTTGATAATTATTTCTGATTTTAAGAATAATTATATTATGAAATAATTATGGCAGAATTACGGCAT
This sequence comes from Diversispora epigaea, assembly GCA_003547095.1. Taxonomy (NCBI): domain Eukaryota; kingdom Fungi; phylum Glomeromycota; class Glomeromycetes; order Diversisporales; family Diversisporaceae; genus Diversispora; species Diversispora epigaea. Next base: position 233,775 of record PQFF01000460.1, on the reverse strand, counting down.
TACGGCAGAATTGCGGTATTACAGTCAGAATTACTATTACAGCAACTTATGAAAATAATTGTGGCAGGTATCTTTAGTTGCAATATTACAATTATGTTACTGTTGCAATGTTGCAATTATGTTATAGTGCTGTAATTATTCTACATTAAAGATACCTGTTGGAATTGATATATTAAGGCAAGAGTTGTAACTATTTCTTTAATTGCGTCAATGCCGTAATGTTTAATTCTGCTATAATGCTATAATTCTAGCCGTAATGTAATTATGTTATAACATAATTATAAATAAAATCAGAAATAATTATCGACAGTTACTATATATAAAACATTTTATCCTATAAGTAAATTTTAAAAATGGTATTAATACTGGTCGAAAATTTATAAAACCTACACCTATCTGGTACCCAATAAGTGTAGGTTTTATAAATTTTCGACCAGTGTAATTACATTTATAAATAAGAATATGGTATATGTAGAGTCAGGAATTACCCTAATATTTAGAGTCAACTAATCGACTTTATTCGCTAATGATTAATTATGATTAATCACCAATTCCATAGTTACTAATTTAGTCGCGATTTCATAATCACTGATTTAGTCATGATTTTATAATCATCGATTTAGTCGCGATTCCATAATCGCTGATTTAGTCACGATTTTATAATTGCTGATTTAGTCGTGATTCTATAATCACTGATTTAGTTACGATTCTATAATCGTCGATTTAATCATGATTCTATAATCATTAATTTAGTCACGATTTTATAATCATAGTCACAATTCTATAATTGTAGTCGTGATTTTATAGTTGCGATTTTATAATTATAGTCGTGATTCTATAATCATAATCGAGATTCTGTAATCGTAGTCACGATTCTATAATTGTAGTCGCGATTCATAATCAACTATTTTTTTATAAATTAATTAATTTATTTATTTTTTTATAAATTAATAAATTAATTTATTTTTTTTAATTTATTTAAATAAATTAAATTATTTTAATAATTATCATTATATAATTATAAAAGAACAAAAAACTTAAAGTCTTACATCTGGAAATTTTTTATATTAGAGGTTATTGTAATAATTTCGTTTTCAAAGGTTATTGAAGGTTATCGGACCAATAACCTTCGCAAATATTACGTTTATTATGATAAAATGAAGGTTATTGAAGGTTATCAATATCAATAACCTCCGGAATATTATGTTTTATTAATAAAAATAAAGGTTTTCAGTACCAATAACCTTCGTAAATATTACGTTTATGTTGGAGGTATTCGAAGGTTATTGGAGTGAAGGACTTTGAAGGCTTACGTTTAAAAAAATTTACTAATGTAAATTTATTACTATGAAGGAAAGCGATACATACACCTTGCTGGGTTTTATCCCAGCAGACGATAAAGGAACATCAAAAGAGGTGTTAGTACTAACATATCTAAAGAACATAGAAACCAACAGATACTAAAACTAGAAATTTTTAAGAAACTGATGCATCTTCTGAACTTGCGAAATTATCCTTCAAAATATATTACCTCTTCAATAATTTTTAAAGATGTAGAAGAAACTGTACAAGCGGCAACTCAACATCTGGAAGAAACCTTTATAATTGAAATAAACCAAAGTCAGCAAGTAAATAAAAAGTCGCAAATTTGGGCGAAAGCAAAATCTTGTAATATGCGAGGAATGAAGAAAGAAGTTCCAAGAACTTTTAACAGTATGAGTAATTTAAAATTAAGTAAAAATGACAAAGACTTATTTCATCAGTACACAGAAGAAATGAACATAGATGAAACTGACGTTATAGTAGAAATCCCTCCATCAGTTAATTTGGAGGTAACAAATTTTCAAAATTCAGAGGGAATAGGGGAAACCCAGCTAGACTCTGAAAACAATCGACAAAGAGAGGATACACAAGATTTTTCAAAAAAGGTTAAAATAGATTACTCAAAAAATTATGGTATCACGGTGAATAGTATCCCTTTAGGAAGAGACAAGGGATTCGGTAACACAATCACGACTGGTACAGCAAGTAATACGACAGGGCCAGAAACACAAGGGAATAATATAGAAAATTCTAAACATAATATAAATAAACCAACATGGAAAAATTATGACAAATACCTTAAAAATCATTACGATGCTAAGAGTTTAGTAGTTTTTTTGACAGAAAATGTTAAGGAGCTACGTCCCTTCGAAAAAGAAGGCCTTAAAGAATACTTTGATAATAAAACTAGAGATAAATCTATCTTTGGTGGCCGTCCTCAAAGATTGAAAGAAGAGCCAACGCATGTAAAAGAATGGTTCGAAATTTTGAACAAAGAAGTATCTCAATTTAAAGTAGATAACTTTGATAAGAATTTAGCAGAAGAAGATAAAATAGTTACATACGAAGATTGAAGAAATATAAAGACATAGTTAAGGAAACGAGTTATGTGGTGTTATTATCATAGTTTAGATTTTAAAAAAATGGAAGGTTGTGAAATTGCTAATTTGTTAATTTACTCGGTGTATTTTGTATTGAACTCGGGTGAGAGACCTAAAAAAGAGAACTTCTCTTATATGCAATTACGTAAAGATTGTCAATTTACGTTTAAAAGTCATCAGATTATAAAAAAAGAGTTATTACACAATCCGGCAGAATTAGATGAAGAGGTTAAAAGGAAATTAGATAACATCAACTGGTCTATAACAGATGAACTAGAGGAAGGAGAGTTTTTCAGAATACTTGATATACTCAAGATGCATTACTACTTTGACAGAATACCAGTTACATATTATGCTCGAAACTAGATTTACCTGGTAATCCATGTGACCTTGACAAATTAATAGCATGCAAAGGAAAATTTCCAATCACAGATAGTCAGAAAATGGTTAATCTTGGAAAATACAAATCAGAATTAAAAAGATATTATATGTTAGACCGCCAGTTACCACAAAGCTATATTTAAATAGCAGACAGACGAAAACCACTACCAAATGATTTCAAAGAGATCAGAGGAGAATGTGCAAATTATTTACCATGGAAATATACTGTAATTAACAATTTTACGTATAGTAACTTAATAGAAAAATTAAGAAAAGAATATATATTTAGTGGATTGCCAGTATACATGTTCCCAAAATTAATTTTGGATTTTTGAGGTATTTCGACTTTTTGAGATTTATGTAAAATCTATTCTATATATGGAAGTAAAAAAAGTATCTAGTTATATGTATCTTTAATCAAGGAATTTATCTGGGTAGTTAAAAAATTTCAGGTTTTAAATAAAATAATTTTGTTTTCTATGAAAAACTATTTCGACTTTTTTCTCCAAAATTGCAATTTCGGGACCCCAAAATAATTTAGCGTACAAGTATAACTGCCAGCAACTTATTTTTATCAACCTAGCAATCTCCCATTAAATACAAACGCAGTGACTATGCCAAATCACATTAAGCTATCAATTCGTGACAAAAAAGACATTAGAATTTTAGTTGAATATCTAAGACCGTTATATACGTTTGTTACAAAAGACTTATCCAAACAACAGATAGATGTACCGGAAGATAACAGAAAAACACTACCAGAAGACATAGACAGTGTCAATAGGAAAGCAGAGTTCAGTTACCGATTAACAGAGCAGATTTGAAAGTAACAGTCGATAAAATAAGGGTGCACTACAAATTCAAATGGATTCCCTCCACGTGGATCAAAGAGAAGTATGAAGGTAAAGAAGTTTTACCGAGCGTTGATACAGTTATTACAGAAATAGTAAAGAAAACAGAGAAAGTAATGGTATTACCTATTACAGATAGAGTAAAGGCCTCAAATATAATCAAGTTACTACATAAATTTTATAATTTTAAATATTTGCCAAGTGAATTTTTTCGTATCCCAGCAATTGCAAATTCAGTATTTAGGAGTCAGGAGGATATTTTCTCCTTATAAGAATGTTAATATTATACGTGTTACCCAAATCCCAAATAATTTGGAATTTGTGACTCCAAAATGCACAAATTACTAGTATTTGGGATTTGGGATTTGGGATTTTGTCAAAAGATATTAATTATAATTTGGGATTTGGAATTATACGTGTTGCCCAAATCCCAAATAATTTGGGATTTGGGACGCCAAAATGCACAAATTACTAGTATTTGGGATTTGGGATTTGGGATTTCGGCAAAAAATACTAATTATAATTTGGGATTTGGAATTATACGTGTTGCCCAAATCCCAAATAATTTGGGATTTCGGACGCCAAAATGCACAAATTACTAGTATTTGCGATTTGGGATTTGGGATTTCGGCAAAAAATACTAATTATAATTTGGGATTTGGAATTATACGTGTTGCCCAAATCCCAAATAATTTGGGATTTGGGACGCCAAAATGCACAAATTACTAGTATTTGGGATTTGGGATTTGGGATTTCGGCAAAAAATACTAATTATAATTTGGGATTTCAGCATTTGGGATTTTGGCATTTGGGTTTTGAATTTGGGCGGCAGGTATATTTGGGATTTGGGATTTCGGCATTTGGAATTTCGGCATTTGGATTTTGAATTTGGGCGGCAGGTATAGTTAATATAAGTAATAAAATTTGGAATGGGAAGAGGAACATATATTTTTAAATTTTTTTCAGGATTGTTTAAGGATTATACATATATTAAAAAAGATAAAACACATAAAAAATATTATTATTTTTATTATTTTAAAATTAAAAGAAACATCAAAAAATTAAGTAAAACTATAGGGCTAGGTTTTTTTGTTAGATATATCGGTTTAGGTAAACATTACAAAGAATCTAATAAAGGCAGGTATGATCTGACAGAAGACAATATTAATAAAGAGACTACTAGAGACGCTACTAACAAATTTAGAATAGCGACACAAAATATTTGTGGGTTTTTAGACCTGGCAAAACAAAATCAATGGGTACAAGCATGCATAGAAGAAGAGTTGGATATTATTAGGCTAATGGAAACTAAAATGAAACCACAACAGGAGAAAGTTGTGTCAAAAAATTTGAAAAGGGTACTAGGCTCTGATGACAACAGCGTGTATGAATCCTTTTGGTCATCGTCAGAGTAATCACAGGGTGCTGGTGTGGGAATCATGATTAAGGAGACATTGGCGAAACATGTGTTTAAGGTAGAAAAGATGAAAGAATATGCGTTGGGGATAAAGCTCGCCTTTAAAAATAGCATTAAACTTAATGTTTTAGTAATTTATTATTCAGCTGGTCAACAGAAGAAAACTCTTAGACTCAAATTAACACAATGGGTGTTGGAAAGGATACACAATGGTTTAGATCCCAATCGTTTTCAGTTCATAATAGGAGATTTTAACGCAGTAGTTAACCCCAGTATTGACAGATCTAAGCTCAATCTTACACAACAGAAAGGTTCAACGGCAGAAACAACAATGCTTCGACACCTGCAAAATTATAATTGTATTGATTCTTTCAGAGCTTGTAATGACAGGCAAGTAGGCTTCACCTGGTTCTGTAGTGGAGATAGTCGTATCAAAAGTAAAATAGACATAATCTGGATATTGAGTAATTTGTTAGAGGATTTAGAAGATACGAAAGTGATAAATAAAGAGTTGGAAGTTTGAAGCGATCATCAGGAAATTTTTTATGTCGAAGGTTATTGTAATAATTTCATTTTCAAAGGTTATTGAAGGTTATCGGATCAATAACCTTTGCAAATATTACGTTTATTATGATAAAGTGAAGGTTATTGAAGGTTATCGATATCAATAACCTCCGGAGTATTATGTTTTATTAATAAAAATGAAGGTTTTCGGTACCAATAACCTTTGTAAATATTACATTTATGTTGGAGGTATTTGAAGGTTATTGAAGTGAAGGACTTCAAAGGCTTACGTTTAAAAAAATTTACTGATGATCATAAATGCGTAGTAACACAATTAAAATACATCAGTAAATTTTTTTAAACGTAAGCCTTCGAAGTCCTTCACTCTGATAACCTTCGAATACCTCCAACATAAACGTAATATTTACAAAGGTTATTGGTACCGAAAACCTTCATTTTTATTAATAAAACGTAATACTCCGGAGGTTATTGATATCGATAACCTTCAATAACCTTCACTTTATTATAATAAATATAATATTTGCGAAGGTTATTGGTCTGATAACCTTCAATAACCTTTGAAAACGAAATTATTACAATAACCTCTGACATAAAAAATTTCCTGATGCAGTTTTTTGTTCAAGGAAAGATTGTGAAGAGTGAACAAGTAGACAAACGTAATATCTATGTTGCGAAAAATGTCAAGGAAAAGGCATGGGTTAAATTCGGAGAGATGGTTGACGACAGATTGGATAAATCAAACTTTTCCAACTGGCAGACCGCGGAAAAGCAGTGGAATTTCATTAAGGAAACCATTCTTGAGGCCGCTAGTAAAACAATCCCCAAAAAAAGAGTAGTTTCAAATAAAAAAGGTACAGATCAATTCATTTCCCCTAATGATATCTCTTATGGATTAATGAATGGGTATCGTAGGTTGTTTAATCAAACTAGAACTTATTTTTATCAACCATTTGATGATAATAGAGAACAAATTAAAAGTAATATTATTAAAACTATCAAGACCATAAGTGAAATTATTGGAGAAACCCTAGAGGAGATTCATTGAAATGCAATATCAGGAAATTTTTAAGGATAAATATATCCGGATAAATTTATAATATGCGGATATGTGCGGATATATGCGAATTAATGTGCGGGTGATCAAATATATCCAGATATATATTGCAAATTTATCCGGATATATTGCGAATTTATTTGGATTTATTCGTATATATCAAAATTTATAAATTACAAAATGGAAATATTTTATCATCGTTACAATGTAATAACTTTTTATTTTAATAAGTAAATGTTGAACACTGCAATAAGTAAGTTGAAAAATAAGAATGATATGCATCTTCTATAAAAATTTCAGATCTATATCTTCAAAATTGAGCAAATTACGAACAATTAAATTTTGAACAGAAATAATTTATTATATTCAGAATTAACTACTCATAATTTGCTTAATTTTAATGATATAGGTCTGAAATTTTTACAGGCGATGCACATCATTCTTGTCTTTCAACTCACTTATTACAGTGTTCAACATTTACTTATTAAATAAAAAGTTATTACATTGTAACGATGATAACTTATTTCCGTTTTGTAATTTATAAATTCTAATATATGCAAAATTATACAACATTATGCGAATATAGATGTCAAGTTAGGAGATCTTACATAGGATCTACATAGGCTAGTTTATGAATTTATCCAGATATATTTGTATAATTTTGCATATATCAGAATTTATAAATTATAAAACGGAAATAATTCATTATTGTTACAATGTAATAACTTTTTATTTTAATAAGTAAATATTGAACACTGCAATAAGTGAGTTGAAAGATAAGAATGATGTGCATCTCCTGTAAAAATTTCAGACCTATATTATCAAAATTGAGCAAATTATGAATGATTAAATTTTGAATAGAAATAATTCATTATGTTCGAAATTAACTACTCATAATTTGTTCAATTTTAATGATATAGGTCTGAAATTTTTACAGGCAATGCACATCATTCTTATCTTTCAACTCACTTATTACAGTGTTTGACATTTACTTATTAAAATAAAAAGTTATTACATTGTAACGATAATGAATTATTTTCATTTTGTAATTTATAAATTCTGATATATGCAAATATATCTGGATAAATTCATATGCAAATATATGCGGATATATGCGGATAAATACACGGGTGGTTGAATATATACATGTCGTCAAAACTAATTTGGCCTTGACTCAACTCTTAAAATTTCAATTTTTAATTGCGTCTGACTCAACTAATTGCGTCAGTTATTAGTAAAAATCAAAATTTGCCTTGACTCAACTCCAATTTTTCTCAATTTTAATTGCGTCTGACTCAATTCAATAGTTTTGACGACATGTATAGTTGAATATATCCGAATTAATTTAAGGCAAATATATCCGGATATATTTGTTATTAAAAATTTCCTGATGTAGGTTTTGNGCACATCATTCTTATCTTTCAACTCACTTATTACAGTGTTTGACATTTACTTATTAAAATAAAAAGTTATTACATTGTAACGATAATGAATTATTTTCATTTTGTAATTTATAAATTCTGATATATGCAAATATATCTGGATAAATTCATATGCAAATATATGCGGATATATGCGGATAAATACACGGGTGGTTGAATATATACATGTCGTCAAAACTAATTTGGCCTTGACTCAACTCTTAAAATTTCAATTTTTAATTGCGTCTGACTCAACTAATTGCGTCAGTTATTAGTAAAAATCAAAATTTGCCTTGACTCAACTCCAATTTTTCTCAATTTTAATTGCGTCTGACTCAATTCAATAGTTTTGACGACATGTATAGTTGAATATATCCGAATTAATTTAAGGCAAATATATCCGGATATATTTGTTATTAAAAATTTCCTGATGTAGGTTTTGCAAGGTCAGCTATAAATAGTATATTTTTCATGTCAGGAGATATAGATTATTTAATATTCAAAATCACCAAATACAGATGCATGAGGTAAACTGGTTAAAAAGAGTTAATGCAGATAATGATGTAGGCCTCTTAACGCAAATCTGCTTGCAACAATACCAGAATGCGACATGACATCATAAGTCAGTGCTAAACAGTTTAACAGTGATTAATACTAAAATGGACCATAACCTTACAGGAGATACTTTGAGAATGTTAAAGATAATCGATTTTAAATTTCATATTTGTACGACATTACCAGGATCGTTAACTTTTCCAAGTAGAGGTTTTATTCCGATTGCTGAATGTAAAGATGTTAAATGGTTTAATAAACATCGTCAAAACTTGAGAAATAAGAGAATTATGTTTGTTAATCAACTTTTTAATATAGATTTTAGTACTTTTTTACATTGGCCACATTTATTAACTTTCATAAAAGGAGTCATGAGGGGAGCAATCCCAGGTTGGTATAATGATCTCGAAACTTTATACAATACACCTACTATTCAAAATAAAGTAATAGGAATGAAAGAATTTCATAATTTTATAAATTTATTCATTGATATGTGTTCTCCATTCAAGACGAAGGACGGAGTATGGTATTCACAAAGAAATAAAGGACAATATAACATTGGGAAGCTCACTAGAGAAAAGTCTTTGGAAGATGTGTTAGTAGACGATTATATCACGCAGCATTTTGTACAAGTTAGTAGGGGGCTTGAGCCTACTTCAATTGTTAGACCTTGTAAAATGTCTGATCAACATTAATACTAAAGGGAATGACCCTAGATACCTAATCGCTATAGATAAAAGTGAATCAATACAAATTCCTGTTAAAAAAAGTAAAAAATCAACATTAAACACTAGACATAACCAAATGGAAAAACGAATTGTTATGCCAGCTAAAGATATCAGGAAGATGCATCAAATTATCAATGAGGAAAGAAATGAGAATATACTATATAAAAACTTCAGAATAGATGAGGATATGGAGTTTAATGGTATAACGTTTATAGATGCAAAACAGAAATTCTTAGAAAGTAAATTTATATCGGAAAAGACGACAGTAGACAAACTTGTCAAGATATCAAATCAACTCAGATACCTCAACAATATAACACATCAGTAAATTTTTTTAAACGTAAGCCTTCAAAGTCCTTCACTCCAATAACCTTCGAATACCTCCAACATAAACGTAATATTTACGAAGGTTATTGGTACCGAAAACCTTCATTTTTATTAATAAAACNCATTTATTAACTTTCATAAAAGGAGTCATGAGGGGAGCAATCCCAGGTTGGTATAATGATCTCGAAACTTTATACAATACACCTACTATTCAAAATAAAGTAATAGGAATGAAAGAATTTCATAATTTTATAAATTTATTCATTGATATGTGTTCTCCATTCAAGACGAAGGACGGAGTATGGTATTCACAAAGAAATAAAGGACAATATAACATTGGGAAGCTCACTAGAGAAAAGTCTTTGGAAGATGTGTTAGTAGACGATTATATCACGCAGCATTTTGTACAAGTTAGTAGGGGGCTTGAGCCTACTTCAATTGTTAGACCTTGTAAAATGTCTGATCAACATTAATACTAAAGGGAATGACCCTAGATACCTAATCGCTATAGATAAAAGTGAATCAATACAAATTCCTGTTAAAAAAAGTAAAAAATCAACATTAAACACTAGACATAACCAAATGGAAAAACGAATTGTTATGCCAGCTAAAGATATCAGGAAGATGCATCAAATTATCAATGAGGAAAGAAATGAGAATATACTATATAAAAACTTCAGAATAGATGAGGATATGGAGTTTAATGGTATAACGTTTATAGATGCAAAACAGAAATTCTTAGAAAGTAAATTTATATCGGAAAAGACGACAGTAGACAAACTTGTCAAGATATCAAATCAACTCAGATACCTCAACAATATAACACATCAGTAAATTTTTTTAAACGTAAGCCTTCGAAGTCCTTCACTCCGATAACCTTCGAATATCTCCAACATAAACGTAATATTTACGAAGGTTATTGGTACCGAAAACCTTCATTTTTATTAATAAAATGTAATACTCCGGAGGTTATTGATATTGATAACTTTCAATAACCTTCACTTTATCATAATAAATGTAATATTTGCAAAGGTTATTGGTCCAATAACCTTCAATAACCTTTGAAAACGAAATTATTACAATAACCTTCGACATAAAAAATTTCCTGATGCAGTATATACAGATGACTCATGTAAAGAATTTGATGGACAGTATGGAATGGGTCTAGGTTGGATTATTCCTGAGTCAATCAATCTAATTGAAAACAACATCAAGTTCAAATGTTATACTGATCATTTTCCATTATCCACGAAAGCAGAATTATTGGCAATCATTACAGCTTTGGCAGTTGTCCCTTTAGGAAGTATAGTTAACATTTATACAGACAGTTGAAATACAATTAATATAGTAGAAGAAGTTATATCTAATAAAGATAGAGATATACAATGGAGCAAGGGCAAAAACATTATATCTCGTAATGCAATATTACATATGGTTAAAGATTTAAATTTGACAGTTCAATGTCACAAAGTTAAAGCACATTCAAATGATAAATATAATGAAGAGGCTGATTCACTGGCCAGAATAACGTGGAACGAAATTTTTTCTAGGGAAAGAATCCAAATTAACATGCAAACCTTCAATACACCTATGATAATTCCATTATGGAGGAGTTTAGCTTTGGATGTTTCTATAAAAAACACACTTTAGTCAATAAATGAATGCACATGGACACAAAAGTGGTTAAATCAGAACAGAATCAAATGGTGGATTACGATAAACAAAGCCAAGAAAATTCATTGGAAATTTACAGCAAAAACAGTACATCCTTCTAAAATAACGACTTTTAAATCTGACTTTAGGGAATCAAAGTTCAGACAATTTTCATTAAAATTGCTTAATGACGAATTGCCAACTATAAACAATTTACATAAAAGAAAACCATAGATTTATCAATCAAATAAATGTCCATTTTGCAACACAGAAACAGAAGACAATATTCACGTATTTACGTGTCAAAGCTGCACTAATGAGAATTCATTTAAAGACTTAAAAGAAAAATTCATTAGGATGACACATTTTGAAGCTAATAAAGTCAAGCTGACATTGGTGTTAGTATCAACTAAAGAGAAATTACAAGTGATCACTGATAACTGAGAAAATCAAAAAGCTACTGCAATAGAATATTCATAGGTTACCTTTCCAGATATTATAATAGGTTCGGTGTCAAATTCCTTTGTATTAGCATGTAAGGAATTGACAGGTGATTTAGCACTAGGAGCCAAAGTTGTGACTAAGAGTATCTATGCTTTCAAAAAATATCTATTTGATATATGGAAACGAAGATGTGAAAGATTAATTATATGGGAAAAATCCAAAAACATTACGACAAATGATAAGAGGTCAAATAAATCAAAGTTCATAAGTAATAATTCGTTGGCAGTAATAGAACAAGAAGTAGCTTTTGATGATATAACAGGTGTACCCTTGCATGATTCAAGTGCTATGGGTACACCAGCTAACAGACAACAGTATTCGTATAGTATAAATGAAACATCGCTAAATGCTTACAAGTGGATTGAAAAAATTTTTATAAATGATATTAATTCTAGAGGGATTTCACATAATTTTTATTTTGACTAACGTAGTTTTGGCTGATTAGTTACTCGAGTTCAAGGAGCAACGATGAGCCGTGCCGTAAATTAGGATTTATTCTTAATTTTAGCAAGCTTCTATATGTATTCTTTTGTTTAATTGTTTGTATTATTCATCAATTTTCAAATAAATAAACGTATTGGAGCAAGACTTCATTAGTTAAAAAAAAAAAAAATCATTATATAATTACATCAGGAAATTTTTTATGTCGGAGGTTATTGTAATAATTTCGTTTTCAAAGGTTATTGAAGGTTATCGGACCAATAACCTTCGCAAATATTATGTTTATTATGATAAAGTGAAGGTTATTGAAGGTTATCAATATCAATAACCTCCGGAGTATTACGTTTTATTAATAAAAATGAAGGTTTTCGGTACCAATAACCTTCGTAAATATTACGTTTATGTTGGAGATATTCGAAGGTTATCGGGGTGAAGGACTTCGAAGGCTTACGTTTAAAAAAATTTACTGATGTATGATTAAATCAACGACTATATAGTCACGATTATTCAACGATTATATAGTTATAATTAAATCGANTCTATTTGATATATGGAAACGAAGATGTGAAAGATTAATTATATGGGAAAAATCCAAAAACATTACGACAAATGATAAGAGGTCAAATAAATCAAAGTTCATAAGTAATAATTCGTTGGCAGTAATAGAACAAGAAGTAGCTTTTGATGATATAACAGGTGTACCCTTGCATGATTCAAGTGCTATGGGTACACCAGCTAACAGACAACAGTATTCGTATAGTATAAATGAAACATCGCTAAATGCTTACAAGTGGATTGAAAAAATTTTTATAAATGATATTAATTCTAGAGGGATTTCACATAATTTTTATTTTGACTAACGTAGTTTTGGCTGATTAGTTACTCGAGTTCAAGGAGCAACGATGAGCCGTGCCGTAAATTAGGATTTATTCTTAATTTTAGCAAGCTTCTATATGTATTCTTTTGTTTAATTGTTTGTATTATTCATCAATTTTCAAATAAATAAACGTATTGGAGCAAGACTTCATTAGTTAAAAAAAAAAAAAATCATTATATAATTACATCAGGAAATTTTTTATGTCGGAGGTTATTGTAATAATTTCGTTTTCAAAGGTTATTGAAGGTTATCGGACCAATAACCTTCGCAAATATTATGTTTATTATGATAAAGTGAAGGTTATTGAAGGTTATCAATATCAATAACCTCCGGAGTATTACGTTTTATTAATAAAAATGAAGGTTTTCGGTACCAATAACCTTCGTAAATATTACGTTTATGTTGGAGATATTCGAAGGTTATCGGGGTGAAGGACTTCGAAGGCTTACGTTTAAAAAAATTTACTGATGTATGATTAAATCAACGACTATATAGTCACGATTATTCAACGATTATATAGTTATAATTAAATCGACGATTATATAATCGCGATTATTCAACGATTATATAGTTGCGATTAAATCGGTGATTATATAATTGCGATTAAATCAGCGATTATATAGTTGCAATTAAATTGACGATTATATAGTTGTGATTATTCGACGATTATATAGTCACAATTAAATCGATGATTATATAATTGTGATTTAATCGTTGATTATTAATGATTATAAAAATCGCGATTAATTGTTCACCAATATTTGAAGTCAACTATATAATTGAGTTGTGATTAATCGCAATTCTATAATCACGATTCTTATTTCTAGGTACATGTTATATCCAAATTTCATTTAAACTTTAGACATGAATTGTATCCTCAATTTTGATGATCATTAATTGTAATTCAGATATGATATGTACCTTATTCTTATATATACTTATAGAATAAAAACTTTTATATATAGCAACCGTTGATAATTATTTCTAATTTTAAGAATAATTATATTATGAAATAATTATAGCAGAATTATGACATTACAGCAAAATTACAGCATTACAGCTAGAATTACTATTACAGCAACTTATGAAAATAATTGTGACAGGTATCTTTAGCTGCAATACTACAATTATGTTACAGTGTTGCAATGTTACAATTATATTATAATGTTGTAATTAAGGATGGTAAGCGCAATACGAATTGAGTCAGGAATTTACACAGGTCAAAATCCAAATATCGGGCAGCTATCGAGCACCTATCGGGTACCTATCGAGTGCGAATAATATTTTTATATATATCGGGTACCCGATATCTAGGGTTTTTTTTTGTAAATTTTATAATGCACCTGATATGACAGCGATATTAATTATTATTATTTCAGGCACCCGATATTACCTTCAATATCGGGTACATGATAATAAATAGTAATATCAGGTATATATCGGACACCTGATTTATTAAAAATTTTATTCAGGTTTTTTCTTTGGCTTATCTATCAGATGCATATACTTAAAATTCAAGTTTTCTTGCATAAAATCGGATATACTTTAAAGTTTAGTTATTGTTTGATATGCTCATTGTATTAGATAATCTCTTTATTATTAATTAATAAATAAATAAAATTAAAATTAAACATTAAATCTTCGATTCAATGGTATTATTGAAACATAATTATTCTTATTCTTATTCCCCGTCCGATAGTTTATCTTAATGGCCTGACCATATATTCTATGCACTGCAATAATTGAATCTTGACCTTCCTCATAGTATTCTCCATTTCACAACTCAGTATTGGATACTTCAGGCTCCATAAATTTATGCTTAAATCGTATGCTAGAGGAAGGCGCATTTTTATACCATTTGACATATGCTAGAAGATGTGTTTTGGATCCTTTTGGAAGTGTTAGAGTATGTTCGAAGTAATATTGTACCTCCCCAGGATAAATATCACTTGTTCCATCTCTATATGCTTTCTACTTCGCTAATATAATTGCATTATTTTCATGTCGTCCAGTGATCTTGGACCCAAATATTTCATTACCTATTATTAATCGTGCATGTTGGTTCATAGTTACTTCTATACATGCGTTCACATCTTTCTTTTTTCTATTATATAATGTTACATACCATTCACATAATATTTTTTGAACCTCTTTAGGAATACTTACCTTTTCATGTGAAGGTGTTAGCATATGTCCTGGTATATATTCAGTGCCATAGATTTTATTGGACGTGTCATGTCTCAGGAAGATGAAATACTGTAACTCTTCTCTATCAAATTCATTAGTTACAGCTAAGCTGCCAGCAACTTTCTTTGGTGCAAGAAATTTAAGAGAATTCTCTAAAAGACCAGACGTCCATTGACATGAAAGATGATAATCTACAAGCGAATTTTTAAGAACAATTCGCATAAGTTCAGGTTGATCTGCCGATTACTATTAGGATATGAACCTATGAAAAGATTTGTATTAAAATTTTATTTATTATAATTTCGTACATCCGATATGTGCGACTTACCTATGTATCCATTTAATCGCTCGTACGGGAATAACCAAAAACTATAAACAGAGCCATAATCCCGTATGCATTCAGGAATATGCATTGATAAATGGATATTACTTGTAATAAATTCAGGCCCATAGGTTCTTTCTATATTTATTGATATATCCCTTAATCTTTCTTGGGCTTCTTGCAGATCATCTTCAGTAACAAATCTAGCAACCAATAAGTTACACGCCCGAACAAAATGTCCCAATATCTTTCTATCATTATCATCTAACATATCCCATAAAATTGTTGTTGCATATACATAAAGGTCTTCCATTGGTCAGCAGTGAGCTTTGAAAATTCTTCTCCAATAGCAATTTTTGGAGGGATTCGACCAACATCAGTAAATTTTTTTAAACGTAAGCCTTCGAAGTCCTTCACCCCGATAACCTTCGAATATCTCCAACATAAACGTAATATTTACGAAGATTATTGGTACCGAAAACCTTCATTTTTATTAATAAAACATAATACTCCAGAGGTTATTGATATTGATAACCTTCAATAACCTTCACTTTATCATAATAAACGTAATATTTGCGAAGGTTATTGGTCTGATAACCTTCAATAACCTTTGAAAACGAAATTATTACAATAACCTCCGACATAAAAAATTTCCTGATGAATATCAGATGGAAGTTGAACGTTATCCATCCTCTTTTGTGCTGTACAAAGTTGCTCGGAATTTAGCTTATTTTCTTTAATAAATATGGATCGAATAATCCATTTTGCAATCCCAAAGAACAAACAATGCATTGGATCCACTACTGCAAATCTGATCAGATCCATGTAAGGGAGACGAAGCAATTCAGACCATCACACTCCGTTTATTTTAAAATGTGCTTCTCTTGTTCCTCTGGTGTCACATTTAAGCCATTCTTGAGCATATTGTCTATGTTTTTGGGGATCTGCAGATTCTGTAATCCATTGTTCATAATCATGCATACCACCATAATGAGTTTTTTTAAACTTCTCACTATATCGGCTTCTTTTTGAGCACCTGTGACATTTCATTACTGCAGATCCATGCCCAAATAACTTTCGTGTAGCTGGAATATCGGAAGAACCTACTAATATTACAACTCTTATATCGAGCCCATCTTTATTTTCATATATTTTGGGAACTCTCCATCCCTCCCATAATTCCTTAAGTTCATCAATTATTGGGGATAGGTAATGATTAATTTGGTTCTTATCAGCTTCCTTAGGTCCAGATAGGAAGCCTAAATAAATAATATTTTCGGGCTTATTTCTTTTTGCCCTTGGAAGATTACATATTGAAGCATAAATAGCACCAGTGCTATGTTGTGTGTACTTAAAGGGTTGGAACCAATCCAAATTTATTAATAATCCTAAATTTGAGGTGGCAGTTTCTGGACTAAAAAATTTGCTACCATCGAAAAGAAATGAATTCCATACTTTCCCATCATATATATCAGCATAGATATTACTATCATAATTTCTTGTGTCCGATTGGTCTAGCATTTTTTCAAAACCAGATCTCTGGTACAAGATACTTAATTGTTGTTTAATTGAGAGCTTAGGATATAGCATTTTAGGAATTACTACCATATTTTTCATATTTCTTTTGAGGGAGGAGAGTTCATTATTGCATAAATTCTTTCGGGAAGGTATTGGATTGTTTGGATATTCTTCATAACGGCAATGCATGATTGCTAACTTATTGTTTTCCGTATTATTGCATACAATCTTAGAATCATATAATTTATGACAGTTTGTGCAAACTGCCATCCTTAATTTTGGTTGGAAAATTCCTAACCTTTTTTTTTGCTAAAAATAAAGAAGCAGGAAATTCCCAAAACTTAGAATCGTTAATCATCTTTAGGGTATGGTTTAAAAACTTAATTAAGGTCTCCAGGGCCGTATCAGGTATCCGATATTTTTGTTGAAACTTAAATAACCACAAAAGTATCTCTACGTCTAATTTATCTTTTAATTCTACTCCTTCATAGCATTTGTCCTCCTCTTCCAGCTCAGATGAGACAAACAAGTTATCATCATCTTTAAATATTTCATTATCCGAATCCATATATTCATTTTCTAATTCTACTTCTACTTCTAATTCATCATCGTCACAAATAATTTCTTCATCATCACATTNATCAATTATTGGGGATAGGTAATGATTAATTTGGTTCTTATCAGCTTCCTTAGGTCCAGATAGGAAGCCTAAATAAATAATATTTTCGGGCTTATTTCTTTTTGCCCTTGGAAGATTACATATTGAAGCATAAATAGCACCAGTGCTATGTTGTGTGTACTTAAAGGGTTGGAACCAATCCAAATTTATTAATAATCCTAAATTTGAGGTGGCAGTTTCTGGACTAAAAAATTTGCTACCATCGAAAAGAAATGAATTCCATACTTTCCCATCATATATATCAGCATAGATATTACTATCATAATTTCTTGTGTCCGATTGGTCTAGCATTTTTTCAAAACCAGATCTCTGGTACAAGATACTTAATTGTTGTTTAATTGAGAGCTTAGGATATAGCATTTTAGGAATTACTACCATATTTTTCATATTTCTTTTGAGGGAGGAGAGTTCATTATTGCATAAATTCTTTCGGGAAGGTATTGGATTGTTTGGATATTCTTCATAACGGCAATGCATGATTGCTAACTTATTGTTTTCCGTATTATTGCATACAATCTTAGAATCATATAATTTATGACAGTTTGTGCAAACTGCCATCCTTAATTTTGGTTGGAAAATTCCTAACCTTTTTTTTTGCTAAAAATAAAGAAGCAGGAAATTCCCAAAACTTAGAATCGTTAATCATCTTTAGGGTATGGTTTAAAAACTTAATTAAGGTCTCCAGGGCCGTATCAGGTATCCGATATTTTTGTTGAAACTTAAATAACCACAAAAGTATCTCTACGTCTAATTTATCTTTTAATTCTACTCCTTCATAGCATTTGTCCTCCTCTTCCAGCTCAGATGAGACAAACAAGTTATCATCATCTTTAAATATTTCATTATCCGAATCCATATATTCATTTTCTAATTCTACTTCTACTTCTAATTCATCATCGTCACAAATAATTTCTTCATCATCACATTCTTCTAAGTCGTCAATTAATTCATTATCATTATCTCCTATATCAAACAAAAGTTCATCATCAAATATATCGAGCATCTCATCTATGTGTGGTTCGTGAAATTGATCATTTCTTGGACGAGATGATGATGCCACAACTATTTCTTCACATATTGCTTATTGACACGTCTCTATCAGATGTCGGTGAACTTCTTTTTCTTTTCTTACTATTTTTATTTGATGACGTATCTTCATTCACTTGAGTTTCGTTCACTTAATTAAGAAAGATAAATATTATAAATGTTACACAGGTTAAAAATTGATATATCGGGTACCCGATATGGCTATTTGTCTACCCGATATGCGAAGTTATTTCAACAATTTACTTACCTCTATAATTAAACTTTCTTGCTTCGATCATTGCTAATTGAATCTTTCTTTCTTTACTAGATTTCCACATAATTTTATCATTAGTATGCTTTTTCTGGGTCTTTCCTTCAACTTCTTTTCCTTCACAGACCATAGGACCCCGAGCAATCTATAAATAGGTCACATTAGAGTTTGCTTAGCTATCATAGTAAAATTTTTAAAAAGTTGCTTATTTTTAATTAAAATTTAAAAATTTACTTACAAAAATTATATTTTTCCTTTCTTATTTCCTAATTTAGTATTATCTGACCTATTCATAGATTGCTCGGGGTCCTCAGACCATACAATTACAAATATATTTGTATTTTTTAGTCATTTTATTCAAAAGATAAGTAAATTATATATTAGTCAAAGTTCTTTAATAAATTTATTTTCAAAAAATGTTCTCTCAAATATTCACATGGTCAAATACTTGCTTTTTTATAATGCGCAAAAATTATTTACAGATGATACGCGTCTTTAAAATTCGCGTAAAGATGATACGCGTCGTCTTAAAATTAGAGAAATTTATTTAGTTAATAGTAAATTTTATGTTCATATATATATAGTTATATATAGTAATGATTTATATTTATTAATATAACAATAGTACTAAATAATTTATATTATTATATTAAAATTAATATATTACACATTACTCCTCTGATCTGCATATAAGTAAACAAATACCTATTTTTCATTATTTTTCATTATCATTAATACCATCTCTTTCTCTTTAATATGCATAACACCTCCTTGCGGCCCATTTCTATTCATTTCTTTAAAATACATATAATGTTAACAATACTATACTATACATATACCATAATTTTTATAATATAAAAAAAAAAAAACTCTTTCTCTCCGTTCGTAATTACTCAAAATCCGCAGTAGTAAAATTAATATTTTTTTTATAATTATTTAGTCGGAGGTTAAGCCCAACCGGATAAGACTATCTAGCATGGGTGTTTTATAAAAAATATATGAAACTTTGCCTACGGGTTTGGTTCTGGTTTCTTTGGCGAAAGGTATAAACGGCGAATTTTACTTTCTTCTCGGAAATAGTCTTCGTGTGGATAAGCCCTGAGATGAACGGCGGTCGGTTGTAAGGGCGACCAGACTGCCTTTTCTGCGTTGACGGTACTATTTCGAACGAATACTGGAAACAAAGAAGTTTTCTGGAGCTGTTTAATTTTCGTCTGGTAGCGAAATGGGTCTGCGCCACAAAATTCTTCCTCTTTTTCATGGAATACTTTTTGGGGGGGAATGTCAAATTTCGGTTTGACCCTGAATCGTCGANTAAACTTTCTTGCTTCGATCATTGCTAATTGAATCTTTCTTTCTTTACTAGATTTCCACATAATTTTATCATTAGTATGCTTTTTCTGGGTCTTTCCTTCAACTTCTTTTCCTTCACAGACCATAGGACCCCGAGCAATCTATAAATAGGTCACATTAGAGTTTGCTTAGCTATCATAGTAAAATTTTTAAAAAGTTGCTTATTTTTAATTAAAATTTAAAAATTTACTTACAAAAATTATATTTTTCCTTTCTTATTTCCTAATTTAGTATTATCTGACCTATTCATAGATTGCTCGGGGTCCTCAGACCATACAATTACAAATATATTTGTATTTTTTAG
Source organism: Diversispora epigaea (assembly GCA_003547095.1). Classification (NCBI taxonomy): domain Eukaryota; kingdom Fungi; phylum Glomeromycota; class Glomeromycetes; order Diversisporales; family Diversisporaceae; genus Diversispora; species Diversispora epigaea. The sequence goes on along the minus strand of PQFF01000460.1, from coordinate 212,961 downwards.
TCATTTTATTCAAAAGATAAGTAAATTATATATTAGTCAAAGTTCTTTAATAAATTTATTTTCAAAAAATGTTCTCTAAAATATTCACATGGTCAAATACTTGCTTTTTTATAATGCGCAAAAATTATTTACAGATGATACGCGTCTTTAAAATTCGCGTAAAGATGATACGCGTCGTCTTAAAATTAGAGAAATTTTATTTAGTTAATAGTAAATTTTATGTTCATATATATATAGTTATATATAGTAATGATTTATATTTATTAATATAACAATAGTACTANTAAGGGTGACGAGTTGGGTTGGATAGGTCAGGTGATTTGAATTTGGTGGGTGGTTAGTTGGGTAATGTGTAAGATGGTGAGTTGTAAGTTTGACGGGTTGTATGTTAGTAGTAACTTTGTGGGGTGGGATGTTGTTCCCTTGGTAGGCGATAGTTGTTGGGATTACAAAAAATTAGTTTTTTCTTTTTTTTTTGTTTTTGATATTTTGCACCAATGGGGTTAAATCTCATTGGTTAGGGTGAGATGAAGTATATCGCTGTTATAGATTAAACCTTCCCTCGTAAGAGTTTTGGTTGGACAGTTTCGAAGTAGTTCGAAATGGAGATCTATAGCCACTCTACGGTAGTTAGGTATGCCGTGCGGGTAACCAATCCTTAGCTAGCAAGTTTTTATTCCTGAAGATTTTTAGTTTAAGTTGCTGAATTGCGATGTATATTGAAATTCTATGAATAAAGACGAGCCTTTACTGGCGTTTAAAACCATAATTTTTATAATATAATCAAAAAAAAAAAACTCTTTCCGCTTAACATTTTATTGACAAAAATACGCAGTAAAATTTTGAAAAAGTTTTTTATTTTTAAAATTTGTTCGTAATAATTGAACATGAGCGAGAGCGTTAGCTCTAACACCAGGTCCAAAAAGAAGGGTACCGACCATGCCCAACGTATTAAATTATCAAATGAAAGACAAAAGAACAACCCTATCCAAAGAAAAGAAACTTCGTCAAAAAAGGTACAACAAAAGAAAAATGAAACAATTGTTATTGACACTACCCAAACTACAGAAAATATGGAATTTGAAAACGTTCCTCAAGTTATTATTGAAGCAACCCCGGTACTAGTAAAGGAAAAGAGAAAATAACAGATAGCGAAATCGAAGAAGATATTGAAATTAAAGATACCACTAACGTATCCGGTGTAGGAAACATACTCGGAGGAAACCTTGAAGACAGTACTTGGACCACGGTCACTAACCCTAAACAAAAGAAAAAACAATTAAATCCAATTCTCGTTGAAGATGATAAAGAATCTATTGCATCTTATGATACTGAAGATAGCAACCAAGCGCAATGGAGAAAAGAACTGGAAGCAACGAAGTATAAAATTTGGACTCACGCAGTAAAAGTTACTGGAAAAACTGTTGGGGATAAACTAAGTCATGTTAAAAAATCCTTTTTCAACAAAGCCCAAGTTACCCTGGTTACCAATCAACTATTCAATAAAGAAAAAATGATTTGTGCATTTTTCACTAACAAAGAACAAATGCAAGCCGCGCAGAAAATAAATATAGGCGTAAATGAAGATACGCCTACTTACATGCATAGGGCGCAAATCTTCAGAATGAATCCTGAAAAAGAAGAAAAAAGGGGAGTAAAGTTGTGGGACATTCCACATTATATGAAATACCAACAACTAAAAGTAGATTTAGAACTCAAATTCGGAAAAGTGGAGAGATTAACATTGAGACCGGCCTTCATGTGGCAATCGGCTATTGTAATTTTCGAAAAAGAAGAAGATGCGAAAAAAGTTTTTTCACAATGGTGCATTATCATTGGTGATGATTGTTTATGTGTGACAGGAATGAAAGAATCTATCGAAGATCTCATGTCACGGGGTAAATATACAGCACGGGTAATAAATTTATCACCTGGTATCACGGGAAGAGAAATTTTCACTAATCTTAAAAAACATGAAGCAGTGACTTGCTACATGCCGCGCACTAGAAACTATGTATTAAGAGGGGAGGCTATCATAACTTTTGCTAGTGAAGAGCATCAACAAAAAGCAATCGGACTGGTATGGAGGGTTACGGGTTACGACATTACCATTGTCGATATTGCAACTAAAACGTGCCACCGATGCCACTCCACGGAACATTTAGCTAAAGATTGTCCTAGAACACAACAAGACTTGCAATACAAAGAGAAAAAGGTAGATCAGTATGAAAAATTCGGAAATATATATAAAAAGTATAATCAGGCCCTGTATAATAATTTGAAACGTTCTGTCGAAGGGGCAACGTTCGCTGAAGTGACAAAAGAATTCGCAAAAAGAAATAAAGTAATTAACAGAAATAATCCAAATATGAACTGGAACAATCTCAATAAGGACGAACCTGATACATCAGTAAATTTTTTTAAACGTAAGCCTTCGAAGTCCTTCACTCCGATAACCTTCAAATACCTCCAACATAAACGTAATATTTACGAAGGTTATTGGTACCGAAAACCTTCATTTTTATTAATAAAACGTAATACTCCGGAGGTTATTGATATCGATAACCTTCAATAACCTTCACTTTATCATAATAAACGTAATATTTGCGAAGGTTATTGGTCCGATAACCTTCAATAACCTTTGAAAACGAAATTATTACAATAACCTCCGACTTAAAAATTTTCCTGATGTAGGTTATCTCGCATTGAGAGTGTGCTAGAAAACTTATCTGAAAGACTACAACAGTTGGAGGAATTTATTGTTAATAATCTGGGCGATAATACAAACAACATAATTAAAAGTAGTAATATCGAAAAGGGAATANGCCACCGATGCCACTCCACGGAACATTTAGCTAAAGATTGTCCTAGAACACAACAAGACTTGCAATACAAAGAGAAAAAGGTAGATCAGTATGAAAAATTCGGAAATATATATAAAAAGTATAATCAGGCCCTGTATAATAATTTGAAACGTTCTGTCGAAGGGGCAACGTTCGCTGAAGTGACAAAAGAATTCGCAAAAAGAAATAAAGTAATTAACAGAAATAATCCAAATATGAACTGGAACAATCTCAATAAGGACGAACCTGATACATCAGTAAATTTTTTTAAACGTAAGCCTTCGAAGTCCTTCACTCCGATAACCTTCAAATACCTCCAACATAAACGTAATATTTACGAAGGTTATTGGTACCGAAAACCTTCATTTTTATTAATAAAACGTAATACTCCGGAGGTTATTGATATCGATAACCTTCAATAACCTTCACTTTATCATAATAAACGTAATATTTGCGAAGGTTATTGGTCCGATAACCTTCAATAACCTTTGAAAACGAAATTATTACAATAACCTCCGACTTAAAAATTTTCCTGATGTAGGTTATCTCGCATTGAGAGTGTGCTAGAAAACTTATCTGAAAGACTACAACAGTTGGAGGAATTTATTGTTAATAATCTGGGCGATAATACAAACAACATAATTAAAAGTAGTAATATCGAAAAGGGAATAAATAAAAACAAAAGCGTTATTATAAACAAGTCGATGGAACAAAATTTTGACGAAGAAGACGACGAAATGGCATATAGCGAGGTAAATACAAATCAACCGGAAACGGAAGAGCCAACGAAATCTACTATGAATAAATTGGTGGAGATGGTAAGCCAGTTAGGAGGTCGGATGTCGGAAATGAAGAACATGATCTCACAACTTCCAAATACTTCATTCAATAACATGGGAATACAAGGACAAAGCGCATGGACGCAATAGTCAAAGAATAAAAAACAATTAATAATAAAATTATGACAGAGTATAATATTAATAATACAAATAATATAAATAGTTCGAATAATAATGAGGACAATCAATCTATAGATAGTAACCTAGTTAACATAAATAGTTTAAATTCAACAATGTTTAATAGTTCAAATATTGATCCAATAAACTCTATTACAAATAACCATGAGTCGATAAATAATTTAGATACCATAGATAGTCAGCTAGATAGTAATTATAATATAGGCTCTATAGTTAGGAAACAAAATACGGAAAAGAAAACTTGGAAAATCGCCACTCAAAATATCAAAGGAATAAATGACCTGATCAAACAAGAATTGTGGTGGTGATTTTGTATAGAAGAGTGCATAGATATTGCGGTACTCACAGAAACCAAAACGCAAAAACGATCAGAATGGACAATTTTTCGAGATCAAACACAAGGCAAAAATATAGAAGACAAACGATACCACACATGGTGGGCTAGTGATAATAAATATACGCAAAGAACCGGGGTAGGGATCATGATTTCACAAGAAATTGCGACACACGTATACAAAATAGATAAACGCAAGTCAAGAGCGATTTGCATATATCTATCGTTTAAAGGGAAATTCACGGTACAATTAATAGCAGTATACGCCCCGACGAAAACGACTAAACACAAACAAGAGATTAAAGAACTAAATCAATGGATTTGTAATAAAACCAGTGAGGCTATTAGTAAAAATATGATTTCTTTTGCTCTGGGAGATTGGAACGCAGTCCCCAATCCGAGGAAAGATTGATGGCCGCAGGGAAGAATTTCGACGCCAGAAAACTCTATACTAAAAACTTTAATAGAAATGGGATATGAAGATGGTCAACAGTTTTGTAAAGAAGAAGGGGAACAATACACATTTTACGAGTACAGAGAAAATAGTTTGAGATGCGCTAGTAGAATAGATCAAATTTGGATACACCCGGAATATATAGACAAAATAATTGATTATCAGGTGATGGACACGGATGTCTCATCTCAATCAGACCATCGTATGGCGCTTATACAAGTGGATGCTGATCAATGGTGGGACAATAAACAATATAGAGCCATTACTAATAGGAAAAAGAAAAGGAGAAGCCTTTGGAATTTGAAAGATGTGCGGGATGAACAATGGGAAAGATTCAGGAAACAAATAGACACCGAACTGGTAATGGATATGGACATAATGGAGGGGAGAAATATGGTAGAAACAGAGTGGAGAAAATTGAAATCAGCGATTATCAAAGCTGGTAATCTAACACTCCCTAAATCTAAAGAACCAAAAAACAGAGTAAACATTTTAAAAAACAAACATAAAGACTTCTGGTTATTGAAAGCACTATCACGGATCCATCGTATCGGGAAGTTAAGAATAATCAAAGGGTCCTTAGCACGAGAAGTACAAATTAAATTAGATTTAACTATTAAAGAAATCAACAAGAAATCAGACAAATTAATTACCCCATTCCCTCACAATGTTGACGAACTTAAAGAATGGGTTAAAGATGTGAGAAAAATATGGACCACCATAAAAATACTAATCAAGAATGATTTAACTAATAAAAAGAATAAACGAATACAATATTATATCGAAAGGCGCCAATTACAACTAGAAACCTCTCCAACCAAGATGATTTCTTCGGCACTTGAGCGAGAACAACGAAGAATTGTATTGGATAAAATAATTATGGCAAAAGATGACGGTACTATACACGTTATTACGACACCGGACATGATTAAAAAGGAAGTACAATCACATTTATATAAATGGACATCAGACCCTAGAGAAGGAGATCTCATATTGACAACTCATTGGATTAAACAATATACCCCAATAGAAAGTTTATCATCGACCATATATGATCCTGTTGTGGAGCAAATAACGGTACAAGAAGTGGAAGAGACTTTAGCTGGATTTAAAAATGCGAAAGCACCCGGGCCCTCCCTTATACCATATGAAATCTACAAACGAATGTCCGGCAGTGGCTTGGAACGTATGGCAAAAATTTTTAATAAAATAATAGAAACGGGTGATGTCTCGTTAGAATGGACTAATAGTGACATAGTGCTCATCCCAAAACCAAAAGACTGGGAAGGCAATCTGGAGATAACAAGACCCATTACGCTGATGGAAACCATAAGGAAGATATTTACCAAAATATTAAATAATAGATTATCGAAAGTATTAACAGACAATAAAGTATTATCGGAAAACAATTGGGCGGGTCTTCCGGGGGGAAGAACGACATATCCAATACATATTTTGAACAATCTTATGGAAGACGCTAGGGAAAAGAATAAGGAAGCATGGCTTCTGTTTCAAGATATCAAAAGGGCTTTCGACTCGGTGGACACTAATATGCTAATTAAGTCTATGGAAAGGCTTAAAATTCCTCCGAAAATAATAAATATATTAAACAACATAATGATACATAGAACTGCACAGGGAATCACAGAATATGATAATACAGAATCATACAAAGNCGAATGTCCGGCAGTGGCTTGGAACGTATGGCAAAAATTTTTAATAAAATAATAGAAACGGGTGATGTCTCGTTAGAATGGACTAATAGTGACATAGTGCTCATCCCAAAACCAAAAGACTGGGAAGGCAATCTGGAGATAACAAGACCCATTACGCTGATGGAAACCATAAGGAAGATATTTACCAAAATATTAAATAATAGATTATCGAAAGTATTAACAGACAATAAAGTATTATCGGAAAACAATTGGGCGGGTCTTCCGGGGGGAAGAACGACATATCCAATACATATTTTGAACAATCTTATGGAAGACGCTAGGGAAAAGAATAAGGAAGCATGGCTTCTGTTTCAAGATATCAAAAGGGCTTTCGACTCGGTGGACACTAATATGCTAATTAAGTCTATGGAAAGGCTTAAAATTCCTCCGAAAATAATAAATATATTAAACAACATAATGATACATAGAACTGCACAGGGAATCACAGAATATGATAATACAGAATCATACAAAGTAGAAAGAGAGGTGGACCAGGGGGATAGTATATCACCGTTGCTTTGGTGTATATTCTATGATCCATTATTATGCGAAATCAAAAAGTTGGGCACAGGATACACAATGGCTACTACATGGGATGAGAATTTGGCGAAAAAGACAACAGGTACTTTGGAAAGTCATATTTCATCGCTGGCTTACATGGATGACACAGTATGGATAACTGAAACTAAAGAGCAAATGCAAAAAGTAATTAAAGTAGCAGAGTCCTTTTTCGATCTTACCTTAATCACTGTAAATGCGTCAAAATCAGACTTACTGGTCCTAAACTCAGAGAACTCTAAGGAAGATAATGCAGTAGATTTCGTCGAATCTAGATTGATGCCTCATGATCCGAAGTCTTCGATAAGATACCTTGGAGTCTGGATCTCGGCAGATGGGAAAAAAGTTGAACAAAAGAAGCTAATAACCGAAAAAATTGTAAAATCAACGAATATATTAAAAAGAAAACGGCTGACCGATAAACAAATAAGATATATTATAAATCACGTGATATTCCCACAGATAGAATACTTAATGGCGGATATGGTGTTGAGTGAATCTTTTAAAACAAAAATGGATATCATAATAAGGGGATGTTTTAAAAACGTCGTGGGTTTTGCGTCTTCTTTACCTGATAGTATACTATATTCACACTGGGAATATAGGTTGTTTAGTATAGAGGATAGACATACACAACTACATGCCACCGAATTAATGAGCCGTTTGAATATGAATAATAACTGTGGCATTACAACGAAAATAAGACTACAAGACTTGCAAAACAAAGTGTGGTCTGGAGAGCAATTATGGACACTACACGCTGTTAACATAGTTTTTATCTTTATTTATTATTATATTTTATATTTTATATTATTACTTTATTATATAGTTATTAGTATTATTATTTATATGTATTATTTTTTTTAGTATAGTCATTATTTCGATATTTGTATTACATTTAGAGTTTTTATTGTTTATGTAAATTCTAAAGTAGATCCTATGTAATGTGTAACATTACGCGATAAGAGGTTTTACCCCCGATGAAACCGCTAAAACCTCTGGTAAAATCTATAGAAAATAGTTTTAAAATCAAACCGGAAAATTATAGAAAGTCCCGGAATGTTCTTTAGATTATTAATTATAATTCGCGATACTTTAGCATTTTCTTATAAATAGAGGGTATTTCTGCCCAGATGTAAAAACAGTTCTGATTAGGATCGAGCTCAAGAAATAAAGTCTTAGTGACTATTTGATAATAATTCTTAGTGAATTGTTAATTGTTTAAGCATTTGTTGCTTGTATTTTGTATAAAAAACTCACACCTGCCTCTTTCGACATTAGAAACCGCATTAATAAAATCCTTCGTACACTTACCATCCCAACTTTAGTATATTAATTATAGTCCTTTTATAATATATAATCCCTGCTATAGTTGCTTTGCTACCCTGACTTTGGTCTCGAAGGTAGTCACGGTCAACAACGCTGACACATGGAAAGAAATCAAAAAGCCTGGATTGAATGGAAAAATTATAGAACTGCTAAGCAAAAGTGAACTAACATTTGGGGTAACTAAGTTAAATGACTTTCCTATCTGTCCCAAAGGAGGAAATATTACCATTGAAAAATTTATGAAGTCACAACGATGGTATAGTGACAATCGAACAGCGTATCGAAAACATAAAGTATTATTCGTAGAGCAACTACTAAACGCGAATATGACTAAAGTTCTCGAGTGGATGCGAATAGACCAACTGAAACCATCGAGCATCATACCAAAATGGTTTAAAGAAGTAAGTGAAAGCATACAAAATAGATGGGATGAAATACAGAATACCGCAACGGTCAACCCATTTAACAGAATCAATAAAATTGACCCTAAGTACGTGGAAAGACATCAAATAGTAGCAGTCAATTCAACTGCAACAGTACTATTGGGACGAGTTTTTAAAAATCCACAAGAAAATTCAACAATGGTTCCTATTCAACACTATGTAAGTGATGTAATGGATGATATAGAGGGATCCCCAATAGTTCCATGTACTGGATGCGAGCTAAATGTACAAAGGGCAACAAGACTCACGGACAAAGATCCGAATCAACTATCCAAAGGATGTATAATTGATACCGATATTGAAACGATATTTTCTCTTCCAAAACGGAAATCTCGACTGTCATTAAGTAACAAAAATGATAAACGTGAAAGAAACAGATTACTTTTGTCCCCGTTTTCGATGGAAACATTTATGAATGAAACAGTCCGGCAGGTGGTGGGAACAGAAAGATTAGCAAGTGAAGATATTGAACCATACTGGCAAAATTTAATTAACTTTTCACCAGAATTAATGGCCAAGATACACAATGCACAAATAAGTTTAAATGAAGAAACGGACGTAAAAGTCTATACAGATGGGTCGCTCAAAATACGAAACATACTTAATACCAATCAACTTGAAAAAACAACCCGTATTAGGAAAGTTATGGGCTTTGGTATAACTTTCGACACTACAGAAACAAGTGGGTTAATTGACCTATATGGAAGAGTAGAAGGCCCGCCCTCGTCCACTAGAGCGGAATTATGGGCAATACTGGTAGCAATGTACGTAACTCCTAAGCAAGCCAAAGTCAGAATATATACAGATAGTTCTGCAGCAATTTGGGCATTAAGAGGATTTCTCGAAAATAAAAAAGGCAAATCCTGGAGCCATTACAAATCTCCATTGATACTCCAAGCCATAATAGAAATTATTCGGGAAAAGAGACTAAATATAGAACTAATCAAGGTCGAAGCACACAGTGGAGTCAGTCTAAATGAACGAGCAGATAAACTTGCTAATAAAGGGACACTTTGCGAAACACCCTGTCAGATAGACATAACTCAAATAAGAGGAAGACAAGCTTCATTTAAATGGCGAAATAGCTATATAGACACCTTGATTAAGGAATTTGTAAAAAAGAGGGCGGAAGTTAAATGGATAACGCAATGGCGTTTGCAGTACAGGACATATAAATGGATGAACGAAAATATATCAGACAATACTGACTGGCAAACTACCTGGTCTATGATGCATGGTACAAAAATAGTGTCAAACTTTACTAATAAAGAAGATCAAAAGTATAGGTCGTTCAATATGAAAGTACTCAATGACGAACTACCAGTTATCAACAATCTACACGTAAGGAAATCGAATGTATACAAAGACAATAGATGCGTACTATGTAAGCTAATGAAAGAAGACTCTATACACGTTTTCTTTTGTAAGGAAGAGGCGATAAAAACGCAGGCTAAGCTCAAAAGTTTAATCCTAGCAGCAGTGGCAAAACACCAGGGAGATACTACGTTTAACGAACTGAATAATGAAATCAATACGGCCAAATACTTTGACATAGACATGGTTAGGCAAGTTAATGGTACAATAGAAGAAACCGAATTTAGCTTGGTAGATTGTGTTCGAGGATTATTTCCGATGGAACTCAAGACCTTACTGAGTGAAAATATTAAAGAATTAGAAACTAGAAAAAGGATAATAAGTGAGTGGTATAAACAAAGCAGAGAATATTTATTCTCAGTATGGGTAAAACGTTGTAAACAAGTTCATGAATGGGAGGAAATAAATGGGATAACTAAGAAAATGAAAAAGAGTAAAGGAGTAAGTAATAATATTAAACCTTCAGAATATATAGATATTAAAAACAGTCTTGATCTGTTTAAAGAAACATTAATAGGTAGAACAATTAATAATATATATAATTATGGTTCGAATTCTTTTAAAACTATTTTTTGTAAAATTGACTTCAGCGGGGCTGTAACCTCCTGAATAAAGAGAGTTTCAGGATTCTCTATTACGGTGGCAGGTTAGACGGTTAAAAGAAATTTTATAGTCAGTTTTTATTCTATTTGTATTTGTAGTTTAAGTTACTGAATTGTAATGTATATTATAAATAACTGAATAAAGATGAGGCCTCACTGGTTGTTTAAAACCATAATTTTTATAATGAAAAACTCTTTCCGCTTATCAATTTTTTATTAAAATTTTATATATAAAAATTTTTATTTTTTATCGAACGATAACAAAATTTATTCGGGGCCAGGTCTAAGTTATTAACTTACTTTTAAATTCCTTCCTTCCTACGTTCGAAGAAGTTCATAAGGTTCTGAGAGGGAGTTTAAAGGTTTGCGAAAGCTTTTACCTGGCATTGCTAACATAAAATGGTAATATAATTAAGAAAGGACAGCCCGACAAGACGAAGTAGACGGAGGTAACGACACACCATGCTCTCTCCAAGCTTAGCTTTACTATGAGGAATGCATTTCTTGAGCTCCATAAGAACCTTGGGTCCTTTAATCTGTAAGACCACTCCCGTTGCAATAGGATTGGCGAGGAACTGGCGGGTGGATAAAATACTCTCTTAAAGTGAAAGGATAACTATCTCACAGATTGGGGCAGAGATATAAAAGTAACTGGAGTCCCGAAAATAAAAACTGTGTTATCTGTTGCGATGGCTAGACGACATGGACCTTACGAATTTTCTGACAGTTGGGTGAGAAAATGGCTTTAGCGGAGGCCTTACTTAGAAAAATATTAATTTTTAGTGGCGCAGTAACCTCCTAAGTGGGGGAATTTGAAAATATGGGTTTGACCTTAAATTATAGTAACACAATATTATCACACGTGTATCATCCATAGATAGATAAATTTTAGGATACATGTGTATCATCCATAGATAGAAATTAAAGGGCTGAAATTAATGTGCATGGTATTGCATGTTGATTATTATCTGTTCACATATTGATAGGTAAATTTACCTTTTTTGGGTGAATGCTAAATTTAGCCTTATGAAAACAAATTTAGGGTTTTTTTATACGATCGTGTATTTTCCCTTGTAATATAGATGCAATATATAGAACAATTTTTTATTTTTTGGACCCTCTTTTGTAATTGAATAGTCGATTCAGCGGTCCGGCGCTGTTTTTAAGATATCCTGTAACCGGTGGTTGCAGGGTCTTAGAAGTGAGGTTGTAACTGGCGACTCTGTAAGCGAATCTCGGTTTTCTTACAGCGGTGGCGGGTTAAACGGTGGCAGGTAACCAATCCTTCCTAGTTAGTTTTTATTCTTTTTGTATTTGTAGTTTAAGTTATTAGATTATAATGTATATTATAAGTATTTAAATAAAGATGAGATCCCATCGATCGTTTAAAACTATAAAACCATAATTTTTATAATGTTGATAATACTATATTATTCTTAATATTGATATATAACATCAGGACCCTGATAAGTGATTTTTTTATTCGTTTCTTTAAAATATATATAATGTTAACAATATATTATTCATAATATTGATATGACCCCGATAAGTGATGTTTCATTTTTTTTTAATTTCGCGTTTTCAAATATAAGTAACTGATTTAGCTTTAAAAATCTAAATCCAAGGGAAAAGGTAAAGTTCTAAAAAATCAAAATACTTTGTTTTTAAGTATATTTATAAATAAATATATATTATATATTACATATATTTCTAAACTTATATTATATTTCAGCTACATATGAAATAACGCGTCATAAACAAGAATATCACGTAAGTAATATGAAATATTACTTCTTAATTACCTCATATATAATATGTCCGATATCAAAAAATATGATATAATGATTAATAACTTTACCTTTTCGTGATGCAATAATTAATTCATCTGCCCGAAAAATGCAATATATAAAAAACTACTCTTCCCCTTTCTTTCTTTTTTAAAAAATTATTTTTTTATAAAAAAAATAACAAAATCAAAAAAAGTAACGTATTCTTTTCGTCCTATCAAGGCACTAAAAAAGAAAACACACAACAAAATATCAAAAAAAGGTAAATTAATTAATTAATTGTCTATTTATAAAATAATAATTATAATTATAACTAATATATTAATTATATTTAATAGATTACAAAACAATTGGAAAAATTTTTACAAAAATGCTAAGTAAAAACAAAAAAATTGGTGAAAGTAGTAAAAAAATTAGTAAAATTAGAAAAAATAATAAAAAAATCAGTAAAATTAGAAAAAATAAAAAAATAAAAAAGAATCTTCCTCCTCTTCCTCCTCTTCTTCATCCTCTTCNCTCTTTCCGCTTATCAATTTTTTATTAAAATTTTATATATAAAAATTTTTATTTTTTATCGAACGATAACAAAATTTATTCGGGGCCAGGTCTAAGTTATTAACTTACTTTTAAATTCCTTCCTTCCTACGTTCGAAGAAGTTCATAAGGTTCTGAGAGGGAGTTTAAAGGTTTGCGAAAGCTTTTACCTGGCATTGCTAACATAAAATGGTAATATAATTAAGAAAGGACAGCCCGACAAGACGAAGTAGACGGAGGTAACGACACACCATGCTCTCTCCAAGCTTAGCTTTACTATGAGGAATGCATTTCTTGAGCTCCATAAGAACCTTGGGTCCTTTAATCTGTAAGACCACTCCCGTTGCAATAGGATTGGCGAGGAACTGGCGGGTGGATAAAATACTCTCTTAAAGTGAAAGGATAACTATCTCACAGATTGGGGCAGAGATATAAAAGTAACTGGAGTCCCGAAAATAAAAACTGTGTTATCTGTTGCGATGGCTAGACGACATGGACCTTACGAATTTTCTGACAGTTGGGTGAGAAAATGGCTTTAGCGGAGGCCTTACTTAGAAAAATATTAATTTTTAGTGGCGCAGTAACCTCCTAAGTGGGGGAATTTGAAAATATGGGTTTGACCTTAAATTATAGTAACACAATATTATCACACGTGTATCATCCATAGATAGATAAATTTTAGGATACATGTGTATCATCCATAGATAGAAATTAAAGGGCTGAAATTAATGTGCATGGTATTGCATGTTGATTATTATCTGTTCACATATTGATAGGTAAATTTACCTTTTTTGGGTGAATGCTAAATTTAGCCTTATGAAAACAAATTTAGGGTTTTTTTATACGATCGTGTATTTTCCCTTGTAATATAGATGCAATATATAGAACAATTTTTTATTTTTTGGACCCTCTTTTGTAATTGAATAGTCGATTCAGCGGTCCGGCGCTGTTTTTAAGATATCCTGTAACCGGTGGTTGCAGGGTCTTAGAAGTGAGGTTGTAACTGGCGACTCTGTAAGCGAATCTCGGTTTTCTTACAGCGGTGGCGGGTTAAACGGTGGCAGGTAACCAATCCTTCCTAGTTAGTTTTTATTCTTTTTGTATTTGTAGTTTAAGTTATTAGATTATAATGTATATTATAAGTATTTAAATAAAGATGAGATCCCATCGATCGTTTAAAACTATAAAACCATAATTTTTATAATGTTGATAATACTATATTATTCTTAATATTGATATATAACATCAGGACCCTGATAAGTGATTTTTTTATTCGTTTCTTTAAAATATATATAATGTTAACAATATATTATTCATAATATTGATATGACCCCGATAAGTGATGTTTCATTTTTTTTTAATTTCGCGTTTTCAAATATAAGTAACTGATTTAGCTTTAAAAATCTAAATCCAAGGGAAAAGGTAAAGTTCTAAAAAATCAAAATACTTTGTTTTTAAGTATATTTATAAATAAATATATATTATATATTACATATATTTCTAAACTTATATTATATTTCAGCTACATATGAAATAACGCGTCATAAACAAGAATATCACGTAAGTAATATGAAATATTACTTCTTAATTACCTCATATATAATATGTCCGATATCAAAAAATATGATATAATGATTAATAACTTTACCTTTTCGTGATGCAATAATTAATTCATCTGCCCGAAAAATGCAATATATAAAAAACTACTCTTCCCCTTTCTTTCTTTTTTAAAAAATTATTTTTTTATAAAAAAAATAACAAAATCAAAAAAAGTAACGTATTCTTTTCGTCCTATCAAGGCACTAAAAAAGAAAACACACAACAAAATATCAAAAAAAGGTAAATTAATTAATTAATTGTCTATTTATAAAATAATAATTATAATTATAACTAATATATTAATTATATTTAATAGATTACAAAACAATTGGAAAAATTTTTACAAAAATGCTAAGTAAAAACAAAAAAATTGGTGAAAGTAGTAAAAAAATTAGTAAAATTAGAAAAAATAATAAAAAAATCAGTAAAATTAGAAAAAATAAAAAAATAAAAAAGAATCTTCCTCCTCTTCCTCCTCTTCTTCATCCTCTTCATCCTCTTCATCCTCTTCTTCGCCCTCCTCCTCTACTGCTTCCTCATCATCATTATCACCTTCTTCTTCTGCTAATGAATCTTCATCATCTTCTGATGAATCTGATGAATCTGATGAATCTGATGAATCTGAATCTTCATCTGAAGAAGAAAAAAAGAAAAAAAAGAAAACAAAAACAATAAAATATTTAGATTCCGAATCATATAAACGAGTTAGGGTAAATTGTTTTTTTTTTTGATTTTTTATATTATACATATATCGGGCACAGAATAACTAATACAAATTTATCTAATTATAGAAAGAATTATTTTTGGTTTATAATTCCAAATACAAAACAAAATATCCGATAAAACCAGAACTTACATGGATGGAACAACGTGATTTTATCATTACAAAACTTTTACCTTGTATAAGTAAAATAATGAATAAAAAATATACTGTATCAGATACAGATTTGTTAGAAATGATACATACTAGGTGAGAAACTAGGCATCGAATACATAGAACTATAGTAAAAGGAAATAGAAAAATAGAATTAAGGAGATTGAGAAAGAATACTGACATGCAAAAGGTAGAATTTTTATAATAATATATAATATAACTATCAAGTATAGTATTGATATAATTTTATTTTAAATAGAAGAAGAAACTGAGAAACAGGGCAGCAGAATACCTGTTTCAAGGAGGTGACGAAAAATTGGCCTTGTATCCTCAAAAGAAGGTCAAAAAAATATTAAATGAAACTGAATACCACTCTGAAGAGTGGGAAATGACAGACAAAGAATACGAATATGGTGAAGGTACTATATTTATAAATTATATTTATTATTATTTTAATTTGTAACTAAATTAATTATTAAATTTATAAAACAAGGTTCATTTGGAGATGCGTTTGGCATAATAGATGTTGATGATGACAATAATAATGATAATAATGATAATAACGATAATGATAATAATAACGATAATAATAACGATAATAATAATAACAATAATAATAATAACGATAATAATAATAATAATAATAATAATAATGATTATAATAGTAATAATCGCGATAATGATAATCGTAATAACGATGATGATAATAATTGTATTGTAATAACGATAATAATAACAATAATGATAATAATCGTAATAATAATTACGATGATGATAATAATAATAGTAATAGTAATAGTAATACATCAGGAAATTTTAATAGGCGTAATATTCCGTAATTATTACAAAACGTAAAATTTTCGTAATTTATACGGAGATTTCCCCGTA
This sequence comes from Diversispora epigaea, assembly GCA_003547095.1. NCBI lineage: Eukaryota > Fungi > Glomeromycota > Glomeromycetes > Diversisporales > Diversisporaceae > Diversispora > Diversispora epigaea. The sequence goes on along the minus strand of PQFF01000460.1, from coordinate 196,650 downwards.
ATATTACGTATATCTCCAAAAGATTTCGATACATAATAATTTCGCCCGTAAAATCACCAATTTCTTACGCCTCGAAAAAATTCCGCAAGATTTCATAACTTTCTACGTATTTATTACACCTCGAAAAAATTACACCTCGAAAAATTCCGTAATTTTTTCGCAGCTTAATTTTTTTTACGAAAATATTTTTTACTTTCAAATCTTCGTAATATAAATTTTTGCACTTTTTTATGAATATTTACGGAAATATACGCAACTAGAAATCATATATTGCAAAAAAATTTATTTTTAATTTATTGTTCTCGGAATTCTTTGAATGATAATAAATTATAGCATAAAATATTTCGGATATTTATAAATAAAATATAATACTAAATAAAATATAATACTAAATAAAATATAATACTAAATAAAATATAATACTAAATAAAATATAATACTAAATAAAATATAATACTAAATAAAATATAATACTAAATAAAAT
>PQFF01000460.1:124861-190510 GCA_003547095.1 Diversispora epigaea | reverse complement strand
AATTTTAATTGCGTCTGACTCAATTCAATAGTTTTGACGACATGTATATTTCAAATGACATATTAATTTTCTTAATATATTTTTAAGACATTTAGATCTTACGAGAATCAATTGTTTTTCGAGTAAAAAAATAAATTTCGTAAGTACGTGAAAATCAAAGGTGAATTTAATACCATCGATGTAAGAATAGCGGAAAGATTCGAATTAAAATTTATTATTATTTATATTATAGAATTTATATTATTTGTATAAATATTATTTTTATTATATAACGTAATAAAGAGAATTATTTTATTATTATATTATTATATGTAAATAAATAATTATAAAATTTTAATGTAAAAATTGATATCGCGAAAATAATTAAATACGAAAACTTTCGAAATTAAACGTAAATTTTTACGTAAAATCTACGTAGATTTATGCGATTTTTTTTCACAACGTATTAATAATCTAATATTACGTTTCGAAAATCTCCGGAAAATTATTTCGAAGATCTTTGTGGGTGTCGTAATTCTCCGGAGAAATTATAGACCAAAAAGTTTACGGAATATTACGCCTATTAAAATTTCCTGATGTAACAATGGTCTCTTCCTTTGCGAACTTAAGTTCTCTCATTTTTACTGTCTCATTCTCCAAAGCTATGTTCTCAGATATAAACATCAAGAACTACAAAAAGGTACCTAATAAAAAATTTTCCACTCTTTTCCCACACCCCTGCAACGTTACAACTAACCCTTTGCTCAATTCCAACAACTTATACCCCGGCAACGTCACATACTCCTGTCCTCCCACAATTCATTACATTACACACCATTACCGCTGATCATCTCTTTAATACCAACGTATCACCCTTTTTCATCAGTGCGTTACTATCCGGATCTACAAAATCGACGATTCAGAATCAAATTGAAATTTGACATTTTCCTTAAAAAGTTATTGACATGAAAACGAGGAAAATTTTGTAACGCAGACCTAGTTTTTCACTAACGAAATTTTTTTGTCTTGGCGAAACCCTCTGTTTCTAGTGTTCGTACTCTACAGAACTATCAACCCTTCCAAAATCTACTAGGACATTTAACCATTTTATTTTGTTCGTCCGAAAGTTTCTATACCTTCGAAGTATCTCCAGAAAGAAAGTAAAATTCATCATCTACACTATACATGTCGTCAAAACTATTGAATTGAGTCAGACGCAATTAAAATTGAGAAAAATTGGAGTTGAGTCAAGGCAAATTTTGATTTTTACTAATAATTGACGCAATTAGTTGAGTCAGACGTAATTAAAAATTAAAATTTTAAGAGTTGAGTCAAGGCCAAATTAGTTTTGACGACATGTATAATCTACACTTTTCATTAAAGGAGTCAGAATTAAACTCGTAAGTAAAATTTCACGTATTTAATTTCTAATATACATGTCGTCAAAACTAATTTGATCTTGACTCAACTCTTAAAATTTCAATTTTTAATTGCGTCTGACTCAACTAATTGCGTCAATTACTAGTAAAAATTAAAATTTTCCTTGACTCAATTCCAATTTTTCTTGATTTTAATTGCGTCTGACTCAATTCAATAGTTTTGACAACATGTATAATTTCTAATACCTAACAAAAAATAGTTTATCCAGTCTAAACTTGTAACCTCCGTATACGTGTTGCCCAAATCCCAAATAATTTGGGATTTGGGACACCAAAATGCATAAATTACTAGTATTTGGGATTTGAGATTTGGGATTTTAGCATTTGGGATTTTGGCATTTAGATTTTGAATTTGGATGGCAGGTATAAACTTCCGTTATTTTAACATGAAAAAAAATACATTAATTTTATTACTGCGGATTTTAAAAAATTGACGAAAGGAGAAAAAGAGTTTTTTTTTTTTTTTGTAACATTAAAATTGACTAAATTATAGCTATTTTAAAACAATATATTAAAATATTTTTTTCAGTAAATGAGGTCTTACTTTATTTATTATATGTAAAATAAACCTACAAAGCAAGTTTTACATANAATTTTAATTGCGTCTGACTCAATTCAATAGTTTTGACAACATGTATAATTTCTAATACCTAACAAAAAATAGTTTATCCAGTCTAAACTTGTAACCTCCGTATACGTGTTGCCCAAATCCCAAATAATTTGGGATTTGGGACACCAAAATGCATAAATTACTAGTATTTGGGATTTGAGATTTGGGATTTTAGCATTTGGGATTTTGGCATTTAGATTTTGAATTTGGATGGCAGGTATAAACTTCCGTTATTTTAACATGAAAAAAAATACATTAATTTTATTACTGCGGATTTTAAAAAATTGACGAAAGGAGAAAAAGAGTTTTTTTTTTTTTTTGTAACATTAAAATTGACTAAATTATAGCTATTTTAAAACAATATATTAAAATATTTTTTTCAGTAAATGAGGTCTTACTTTATTTATTATATGTAAAATAAACCTACAAAGCAAGTTTTACATATGAAAAAAAAACTAATTAAGTTTAATTAAAAACTATTGTTTAATCATCCATTCTGATGGAAAAACCTAATGAGTCCATCAGAACAACCTGATAGGTTACTAAAAAAAGTTTTATTTTCCTATTCAGTATGTTGTTGTTAACATCTGAAGATCTCCTTCTAAAAAAAAACACCCCTTAGAGGAACAAAATCCTCTACCACACAAAAATTTTAAATTCATCTACTATCCCTAAACGCCTAAAGAAAACTATGTTCCATCTCACCTTTCTTTTACAAAATATCTGACTGGTTTGAAATTATAATATTTTTCTACCCATATTTGTAAAGAAAACCCATTAAACATTTTTCCAGCAAGGAATATATTGATAATAACGACGAGTCCTTAGTAAACTGTTTTTATTATTTGGCTTCTTCCCATTAACATGGTATTCGAACTATAAAGTTCTCCCAGTATGACAATATATTAAAATATTAATATTGGTAAAATTAATTAATAATTTTATCTGATCAACCTTTTGTCACAGGATCAAAATTATACCAGCCAATCAGAAATTGTGTCTGAATTTAGTCAGAAAAAAATTAATTAGCCTTTGAATCAGAATTTAGCCAATGTAATTTAATTAGCCTTTGAGCCAGAATTTAGTCAGAATTTAGCTGGCGCAAAATTAATTAGTCAAAGGTACAATTATTGAACTAGCCTTCATATCAATTGAGCCTTCTACTTTTAGAGATATAAAATAAATTAAAATTTTGTTTTTTTGAAATAATAACAAAACTATATTATCTATTATAATAATTAGATAACATGAACTTTATAAATTTTTTGATGGTTAGGTTATAATAATAAAGTTTTAGCAGAAACACATATTTAAAAAGCTAATATTTCAATTAAAGATAATATAATATAACAATTTCAAATTTTTATAAAGAATTTGAAAATATAGGTTTAATTTTAAAGTTTTAGTAATACAAAATTAATCTATATAAAAGAAAATTTTAGGGATAAAATTAATAATACATATTAGTATATGTTTCTTTTTTTTTTTAGTCCTTGTAAATAAATAACAATAATTTTTTTATTTGTAATTTTTTTAATTTTACATATTTATTATTAGGAAATTTTTTATAATGAAAGTTATTGAAATAATTTCGTTTTCAAAAGTTATTGAAGGTTATTAGATTAATAACTTTCGTAAATATTATGTTATAATTAAATGAAAGTTATTAAAAGTTATTAATATCAAAAACTTTTGTAATATTATATATTATTAATAAAAATAAAGGTTTTCAGTATCAATAATTTTTATAAATATTATATTTATGTTGAAAGTATTTGAAAGTTATTAAAGTAAAATATTTTTAAGGTTAATGTTTAAAAAAATTTATTAATGATAGTAGTTAATAATAAAATTTTTATATAATTTATATTTCCTTTATAAATAAATAGAAATATGATATAATATAGTAACTATATTTATTATTGTCTTGCTCTGTAGAAGTATTTGTTGTGATTGTATTATTATAAAAATATCAGAGGAATATTTATTTTGGTTATAAGAATAACGGTAGTATTAATGGATATGTTTATGACATAGACGACAACTTTATTGTAAAATTTTGTAACAAAAGAATGTTTAAAGTTGTTTAGCAGAATTTTAACATATTGAAAGTAGCTGTTACTATCAAATGATAGGTTACAGGTATATTTTTTCAACATTAGGAAATTTTTTGTAATAAAAGTTATTATAATAATTTTGTTTTCAAAGGTTATTGAAAGTTATCGGATTAATAATCTTCGCAAATATTATATTTATTATGATAAAATAAAGATTATTGAGGGTTATCAATATTAATAACTTCTGCAGTATTATGTTTTATTAATAAAAATGAAGGTTTTCGATATTAATAATCTTCATAAATATTACATTTATGTTAGAAGTATTCAAAAGTTATCGAAGTAAAATATTTCGAAAGCTTATGTTTAAAAAAATTTATTGATGAAGTTAGTTTGAGTTTTATTTTCATAAATTAATAGTTAAAGGAATAATTCAGAAATTTTAAGATCATATAACGTCTTAATAGGTTCTTGTGCAAATAGAATGTACTTTATAATAGTATAGAGAAATCATGTGATGTTAATTTAAAATGTTTGATCAATTTTTTTATAAAAATTATGATATTTAAAATATACTTAAAATATATTTAAAATATATTTCATTTAAGTATTTTTTAAGTATATAAAAAATTATTTAAAAAATATTTAAAATATACTTAAAAATACTTAAAAAATATTTAATTTAGGTATGTACTTAAAATATATTTAAAATATTATTAAAACATATTTAAAATTAAGTATATTTTAAGTATATTCTAAAACATACTTATTTATTATCTAAATTAAGTATTTTTTAAGTATATTTTAATATATTTTAAATACAAAATAATAATATTTTAAGTAGTTTTTTATAAATATAATTAAGTATATTTTAAATATATTTTAATTTATTTTAAGTATTTTTTAAATATATATATTTCTTATAAAATTTTCTTTTAATAAAATTTGAAGCAAGATTTCATTGAAATAATAAAAAAATAAATTTTAATTTTTACTAATAATTGATTTAATTAATTAAGATAAATACAATTAAAAATTGAAATTTTAAGAATTGAATCAAAGTCAAATTAGTTTTGACTATACATATTTCCAAAATTGATTTTAGATTTTTGAGATTTATGTAAAATCTATTCTATATATAGAAGTAAAAAAAATATTTAGTTATATGTATTTTTAATCAAGGAATTTATCTGGATGGTTAAAAAATTTTGGATTTTAAGTAAAATAATTTCGTCTTTTATGAAAAACTATTTTAACTTTTTTCTTCAAAATTGCAATTTCGGAATTTCAAAATAATTTAACATGCAAGTATAGTTTTGACAACATGTATATAATAATATTTACACATATCAAATGATTAAAAATTGAAAAATTTTGATATAAATTGGTTATAAATTAGTTGCAAATTGGTTAAAAATTAATTGTTTATTTGTATATTTTTCTATTTATTTATGTATTATTCAAAAATCTCCTTGTCTTTTGTATATTATTTATAAATTTTTCTGTCTATTTATATATCTTCTTGTTTATTTGTGCCAAAAATTTTGTTTATTTTTTTTTATTTAACTAGTGTTGTTTATATTTGTATATAAAATTATTTATTATAATAAATCAAAATATTTTGAGAGATGAAAATCTAAATAGTTTTTTATAAAAAGTAAAATTATTTTACTTTTATTAACTTTCAAAATATTTTACTTCAATAATTTTTAAATATCTTTAATATAAATATAATATTTGCAAAGGTTATTGGTATTGAAAATCTTTAATAAAACATATATTTGCAAAAGTTAGTGATATTAATAATCTTTGATAACCTTTATTTTATTATAAAAGATATAATATTTACAAAAGTTATTAGTTCAATAATCTTTATAAATAAAATTATTTCAATAATTTTTATAATAAAAGATTTTCTGATATTGAAGATAAAATTTTTTTTAACAAATTTGAATTTTTTATTTAAAAATATATTTAACTGAATATTTTTTATATTTTCATGTATAAAATAGAATCAAGTAAATTTTAAAAAAATAAAATAGTTTAATTGTATTAATTACATTAATTTTTTATATGACCCAACTTCAAATTTTTAAATTTTAATTACATCTGACTCAATTTAATAATTTTGATAACATGTATAATATATATATATTACAATTAATTGTAACATATAATATAATTTAATTTTTTTTATAATATAATTAGTTACAACTGGTTATAATATACATATTAACAAAACTTATCAAATGATCAAAATTTTGATGCAAATCAGTTAAAAATTAATTACAAATTGATTAAAAATTGATTGCTTATTTGTATATCTTCTTATTTATTTATGTATTATTTACAAATCATCTATAAATTTCCTTACTTATTTAAATATCTTACCTATTTGTATTAAAATTTTACTTATTTTTTTTCCATTTAATTAGTGAATTTAACTTTTAAAATTTCAATTTTTAATTATATTTAATTTAATTAATTGTGTCAATTATTAATAAAAATCAAAATTTACTTTAATTTAACTTCAATTTTTTTTAATTTTAACTTAATTTAATAGTTTTGACAACATGTATAGATTATAATTTTTGTAAATAATTATAATAAGTATTTTTAACTTGATATATATTAAATCTTTTTTATAATAAAAAACTTATTATATTTTAATTAATTTAATTGATTTTTAGATTATAGTAAATTGGATTTGTAGAATTTTCATGTAGTAAATAAATAGTTTATTATTTAATTTATAGATTTATTTATTCTATTTAAATCTTTTAAATTCTTGTTTAGTACTATATATATTAATATTATATTTATTTGTTTTAAAAACTTTATTATAGAATTCATATACAGTTATATTGGAAAGTAACACCTGATTTAAAATTAAAATAAAATTTTATTTATTTTATAAAATTATATATAAAAAATATTTGTATAATAGTTAATATTTGTTGATCCTTTTTTTGTTTTTAGTACTGTATTGATTTTTTTTCAAAATAGAGCAATTCAAATTTTTTTATTTATTTTTTAGTACAGTTTTAAGTTTATTTATATTTATTGGAAAGGTCTCAGATATATATGTTGTCAAAACTAATTTGGCTTTAACTCAACTCTTGAAATTTTAATTTTTAATTATGTCAATTATTAGTAAAAATCAAAATTTACCTTGACTTAACTCCAATTTTTTTTAATTTTAATTGTGTTTGATTCAATTCAATAGTTTTAACAATATGTATAGTCTTAGAATTCTAAATTTTTATTTGTTTTAAATCATTTTTTAATTATTTTTACGATGTGTACTAATATATTATTTTGTTAAAAAATTACAATCTTTCCTGTTTTCTTATAAACTTTATGTTAAAATGAAATTAAATATAAATTTAGGATTATAATATAAGTATTTGAATTGATCCTTTCATTTTTTTCTTTGTATTTATTACAAAAAATTAATAGCTCATTTATTTTTCCTACAAAATACTCCAAACCATAACTGATTTTGATTACTTTTAAAAGTAGATTCCAAACATTCAATATTAAACTTTTTTTTTATATCTTTCCAAATTCTTATTTGCTGTGACTGCTTTCCAATTTTAACATTTGATTTATTTGAGAAAATAACTTGTATCTAATTATAAGTTTTTTTTTATTTTTATATTTTTTGCATCAACTAATATGAGCAGATATATATCTTTCTGATACAAAAGTATACATGTTGTTCAAATTGTTCAGAATTTGAGATTTGGAATTTGGGATTATATAGTATTTAGGATTTGGGATTTGAAATTTCAGTACTATATAAATAATTTAAAATTTGGAATTTAAGATTTGAATTTGGGATTTGGATTTTTGAAAAATGATTTGTATATACAAAAAACTTTTTTGTAACAACATGAAAATGAATTTCAGCATTATATAGTGTCTATTTAGCAGTTGTGTATTAATAATTTTATGTAAAGGTATATGTCAGTTTTTTATAATTTCATTTACAAGTTTATTTTTTTCATTATTATTAAGAGCAGTTGGCCATTTTGAATATGATAAATTTTTAATATTTCCTGTCTTCTTGTATCTGTTAATAAATTGGTGTATTGTGGTAAGGTTATGTTCTATTTTTTTTGCTATTTGTGCAGTATTGAAATTTTCTATATATATCAGTATTTTTCCTTTATTTAGAAGAGACAATTCTATATGGTATGATGCTATTTTTTTTAACTATTCATTAAGTCATAACATGGAAAAATCATTTTTTTTTAAAAAAAAAGGTATAAATAGTGTAATCAAGTATATTGTTACACTATTCACAATTGGGTATCACTTCTGTATATTGTATTCAAATACGAAGATATTATTAGAGACTAAGTAAATTATATATGTCATCAAAACTATTGAATTGAGTTAGATGTGATTAAAATTTAGTAGTTAAGTTAAAGATTTTTTACTTTTGATAATATGCATTAGTCAAATATCGTGATACCTGCTATAATTCAAAAAAAGTGTCACAATTAATTGTGACATATGATGTAATTAAATTTTCCTTATGGTGCAATTAGTTGCAACTAGTTACAACTCTTGTAAATAATCACTAGTCAAATGGAAAAAATATGAAAGTTTTATCATGAATAGGATTCTAATTAATAGTTAAATTTGCTAAGATTTATTAAGTATAAGCAGTTAATTTTTTCTGATTTATTGATAGGAATTTCTGTTTTATAAATTTTCATAAATAAAATGTCTGATTTATGTATATTTGCATCATCAATAGGATTTCAATTTTTGTTCATTTGATCAGTGATATATGGAATAGATATTAAAAAACTGAAAAATATTGATATTAACATATATATAGGACCCTGAACAATTTATAAATATGTCATATTGAAGTTTGCTTAGCCATCATAGTAAATTTTTTAAAAAGTTATTTATTTTTAATTAAAATTTACTTATAAAAATTATATTTTTCTCACCTTATTTTCTAATTTAGTATTATCTAATCTATTTAAGGAGTTCTATGTATATATGTATATATTTTGTTTCAAAAGAATATTAAAAAATCAGATCAAAGATATATAATTTTTTTCTTATTATAAAAATTTAAATTAATTATATTTGTAAAATTCTAAGTTATTATAAAAGATCAATTTTTAAAATTTTTTTTATGTTTAAAATATTATTTAGCAAAAATATTTTTAAACTTTAGTAATAAAAATTTTTTTAAAATATGTTTACAAGACTTTAAAAAAATTGGTGTACAGTAATATTATAAAATAACAATATAGTATTATTTAAGTCTTTATTGTGAATTAAAAAGAACCGGCACAACTGATATTACAATACAGCATGAATATCCCTATGGTGCAAATGTAAACAATTCAGAAGTCTTGTACAGCCTAGTGAAATTATCCACCAGTTGTCATTAAGAATTATTTGTATAAGATAAATAAATTTTAAATCACTATGACTTGATCAATATTGGAATAAAATATTAAATTATAAAAAAATAATTGTAGAACAATTTTTTAATTAATTATATGGTGTGTTGCAAGCTAAGCTGAGCTGGATCAATGGATTAAACCAGTTTAACTTGACTTTTGAGTTGATGAATGGAAAGTTGATGGAGTTGATAGTACATTAGTTTGACTTGTAGTTCAAGTCAACAACATGGTCCGTAATTCTGAGTCGGATCAAGCCAGACTGTTAACAACACTACCTCCATGCCTTTCTTGTAAACTTTCTTATTATAATTGTATCAACTGTATCTAAACTTTCGGGAACAATATGTCACAAACCAGACCATGAATAATTACAATTTCTTAAGTATTTTTACAGCACTCCAAAACCTAGGGTAAAAAATACATTTATTGATGTACTCAAAAGTTGGTTTGCTGTTCCTTGTAAATGTATTACTAAGTTTATATTTATTATAAAATGTGCAAAGGTTTGCCAATTATTTGTTCAAAAGTAAAGTTTTTTTAGTAAGCAAGTTTTTCACTATCATAATCATTTTTTCCTTCTTCGGTTTTGTTCTTAACATTTGTCATCATTGTAGATAATCTAATCAATAATATTCGCATTGTTGCAGTGTTTTTATTAATTAATCATATGAAATATATATATTTATTGTATTGTATAAAATAAACATTTGGGAGTATTTCTCATTTAATTTATTATTGTGCAACACACCATAGTTAGTTTTATTAAATTTAATATAATTATATTAAAAAAAAACAGTCGATCTTTGATCGATTCCTCGTGACTAATAATTTGTTGAAACAATATAATATATTAAAATAAATGAAACATGACATGATAATTATTAATTTTTTTAGAAATGAAAATTCTTTTTAGGTAATATAATGAAGATTAATTATGACAGGAAGTTTTTGAAACATCATCATGTAAATGTATGTATTTGAGCATGAATGCCTTTTTTTTGTTCGACCAAACTATAAAATATATTATTTCTAAGATAAATAAGGAAAATATTATCCTAAGTTCATTCAATCCCGTGGGGTTATTTTTAGGAGTGATGGCGTGCGGTTAGAATTTTCTATTGTTATTTATAGAAGATGGCTTATATTTCGCATATTCATTTTTTAAAATTAAATAAAAAGGGATTGATTCCAATATGGATAAAAAAACGAGATATAAATTTGGTTGCGTTCTTGAAAAATATATCTTGTAATAAATAAAATAAATAATCATATTATTATTAGAATGCACGCATTAAAAACAAAATCCGAATCAAAGAAATTCATTCGTATCCAGAAAGGGCGTAGAGGTGTATATAACTTATGTTTATTATAATATATTTCACATGATGAAATAAATGTAACTGTAAAAATTAATCTCTTTCTTTCGTTTCAGCATCAATAAAAACAAAGCATCATTCCAAAAATGATTCGAAATATCTTTATCTTGGATGTTCTCAAGACATAAAAGACTACTTAACTCAATTTTTCATTAGAACAATAACCACATTATCAACAAATTCATCTAATTCAAAACCATTGCCAATAACTCTCCCTTTGTTACCTTCCATTAACGCGTGTACTCGATGCAAAAATATCTTCCCTAATGAATATAATCAATGGTGCAGTCCATGTGAAACTCTATTTTTTCAACAAAAATTCCGTACTTGGAGTTCTGGAAATGGTCAAGTAGATGAATTCATTCGTAAAACTCAATTAACTTGTTTCAAATCTCCTACGACTATTAATGGCGAATTTGAAGGTCCACAACCATTATTACGATTTATTCCATATGCTGAATATTCAAATGTTTCATTAATAGGCCAAGGGGGGTTTAGCAAAGTATATCGTGCTACATGGAGTCAAAATATTTTATTTGGAACTCTTAAATGGTGGACTAATGAGATGGAAAAGCAAAATTCTGAAACGCTTTATAAGATTATCTATGAGGAAGCATCTGACAATTTTAAGCAAAATGGGATTGATGTGAAAAAAAATTTAGGTCATGATGATTTGAAAAAATACAAAAGTTTTAAAAAGATAACAAAAAAATTTGGTCATTCAAAGTCTAAACATAATTTGAAAAGTTGGTATGATAGATTTATCTCTAGAGTTGATAATGAGGTATAATGATTTCTTATTATTATTATTTTTACATAAAATTTTTTGATAATTTATAAAATAATATATCTTTTTTTTTTGTTGTAAAGATTACCCAAGGACATATTATCATACCTGATGAACAATATACTGGAACTACACCTCAATACGTAGCTTTAAAACAATTAATAAATTCACAAGATATCTCTGGTCCTGATTTTGTTCGCGAGGTTTGGATCGTAGTTTATTAAATTAATATTTTTTCTCTTTTATTCAAAATTTCAAAAACTAATGTATATTTTATATTTTATATATATATAGCTACAAACGTATTTTCGTTGCATGAATTCGGGAAGAATTCCTCAGCTTTATGGGATATCACGTGATAAAGAAACAAATGATTTTATATTAGTAACTCAATACACTTCTGGCGGTAATTTACGACAACACATTCATGAAAATTTTATAAATATGGATTGGTGGCGTAAAGTCGCCATCTTATTTGATATAGCGAAAAGTATAAAGTCCATTCATATTCATGGATTTGTTCATCATGATTTTCACAGTGGCAATGTATTAATTGATATTGATCCTAATATCCCTGGCATGATAAAGCAACAAGAACAAAATGAAATGATTTCGACATTCAAACATGATGTATTAGTATCAGATCTAGGTATTTCAATTCCAGCTACAGAATTCTCGTCACCTTGTCAAAAAAAACAATATGGTATTATACCTTATATTGCTCCTGAAGTTTTACAGGGTGGTGAGTGCTCTCGACCTTCAGAAATCTACAGTTTTGCTATTGTAATGTGGGAATTAATGTCTGGAAAATTAGCTTTTCAATCAGTTCCTCATGACCAAAAATTAGTTGAAAAAATTTGTAGTGGAATGAGACCAGAGATCACGAAAGACGCCCCACGATTTTATTCAGATTTAATGGAAAGATGTTGGGATCCAATACCAGCAAAAAGACCTGATATAGATGAGATTGTAAAGATAATTGGAAATTGGAGAAGACCTCGTGTCACAGATCCAGAATTATTTAATAAGGCAGAAAAGATTAGGACGTTAATGATTAAAGAAAAAGGTCAGAAAAGCAATAAAATTCACAAACAGGCAAAGTATTATAGTAGATTATTGGATTTTGAAAAAAATCAAAGCTAAAGAAACATGCCGTATATGAATTAAATTATTTATTTTTATATTACAAAAAAAAACATTTGCAACATTCGATTGTCAAAATATACATAACAATAATAATAATATCTCAATGCTTTTGAAGTATATATTTCACTTATATATAGTTAATTGAATTATAAGGGGTTTCTTATTCTTTTTTATTTTATTTTATATAATTTCCTTTTTTGAATTTAGATAATATAATTAATGTTAATAGACATAGTTAAAACTTATTATTTTTTGAAGGATTAGAAATGCTTGAAATAATTGACATCAATCATGTCGTGATGTTTCATTCGCTCAGCTATTCCATTAACAACACGACTACTTAAGAAAATATGTAAAAAAACTGGCCATACAAATATTTTTTTAATTTAGTTTAAAAAAATTGATAAATATAATAGTTGAAATAAATATACGTAGTGAGATCCTAGTTGCGCAACATAAAGATTTAAAACCAATCTGGCATAATAAAATATAGATATTTAAAAACAATAGATTCAATAAATTATCTTTTATTAATATATTATTTTCTTGTTTGCAATTATTTATCATAAAAGTTAAAAAAGAAATAAATAAAGAGACAGATCTCTCATTCAAAGAAATTTTGATAAAGGAATTACCAGTTATACATACCATAATAAGCATTTAACCAATTTGAGGCACACATTATAGTCAAATGAAAAAAAATAGGACGGTTTTATCATGAATAGGATTCCGATTGATGGCTAAATTTGCCAAGATTTCCCGATTTATGCATATTATTGTAATAAATAATTTTAGAAAAATTTATTTCAGATTGTATAATTTATATTATATGAATTATTGTAATAGACTTTAATTAAATAATGCTTTTATTATTATCAATTATTCCCTTATTTTCAGAAAGTAGTAGATAATTAATTCTATGCAATCGCATTACAAAAATAATATAGTCTTTTAATTACAAAAATAGATTATTTTTATTTTATTATTATATTATGAATTAATGTTTTCTTTGTAGAAAGGAACTTCAACTAGTCAGATTTAATATTAGAAGGTAAAAAAAACTATTCAATGATCTTCAAAAGAATTCAAAAAAAAATCATGTGAATTATACATTGAAAATATGGCAATGCAGATTAATATATCACTTTTTAGTTAAAAAAATATAATCTGGATTATATATATTAACCCATAGATCAAAATTAATCTGGATTATATATATATTAATCCATAGATCAAAATTAATCTGGAGTATATTAATCTGTAGATTGAAAGATTAATCCATAGATCAAAATTAATCTGGATTATTCTTTCAATTCATGCTTGAGAAATATTAAAAAAAATGTTAATTATTCATTTTTACAAAGTGAAATTGTGCTTTTGTTTTACAAAATTGATTAATAATAATAAAAATCATCTTAATTTTCCCACGTAAAAAAATATTAGAAGAAGGAGAAGGTTTATTACATTTCAGTATACTCAAAAAGGACATGAAGCTAAATGTAATTTTGCTGAGGAACCTTATATTTTTATCAAAAAACTTTCCTTTGACAAATGTTAAAATAGTAAATTCTAATCTCCACAATCCGATCATAGTAATAAAGAATAAATAAATGAAATAGAAGAGGAGAGAAATGAAAGTGAAATAGTATTAAAAAAGAAGAGGGAATTAAAAGTTTGAAATTTAAGAGTAAGAGAACAAAATTGACATTTCCACAAAGAGAAATGGAAAAATCAGCAATTTAGCATTTTCACAAAGAGGAAGATGATTTTGGTGATTTCATGAGGAGTGAAGTGAAATATAAAAGAAAGGGAGATAGAAAGTTAAAATATATTAGAAGGGGTTTAGTGGAAGGGGAAGGAAGTTAAAATATATTAAAAGAGAAGGAAAAAGATTGAAATTGACAAAAAGAAGATGATGATAGATGAAGTTGACATGATGAAAAAGACAAATAGAATTAGAATTTTCATAGAGAAAGATATAACCATCATGAGAGAGAGTGAAAGGGAGAGAAGAGAAGACAAAATATACTTGAAGAAGGGAGGGGTGTTAAAATGTACAGATCTCGAAGAGAAAGGCTAAAATCAGTAAGAAGGAAAGATAGACAAAATTGGCATTTTTGATATTTTTATAGAGAAGGTTATGTAGACAAGAAGTAATAAATCAAATCTGAAATTTTGTAAGGAGAAAAAAAGTCAATAGGAAGAAGAAAAATATAATGTAATTAAATAATATAAATAAATAATGTAAATGATCTAATATAAATAATATAAATATTAATATTTGGTTCAAAAAAGGTTTGGATTAAATTGGGAACTTTTGGCTTGTGTAAGTAATATTATTTATTGTTCTTTTCTTTCATATTTAATTTCCAGCAATATTTAATCTCTTATTTGGATATAATAGTGATTTATATAGAGATCATTGTAGTAGGGCTGAACATTATGTCTCAAGTGTTTACATTGGTTCTATTGGATGTTTAATTAGTATTTTAGTCACTTTTAATATATTATTGGAAGTCTATTAAACAATCCATCAAATAATTACTTTTTACTTTTTCTTTTGATACAATTTCCTTTTCATTATATTATTTCCTTACATAAATAATTTTAAATAATTTAAATAATTTAATCTAATTTAATCTAATTTAATGTAATAAAAAACATAATTTTCTTATCTATAATAAAGTTTTAATTTACATATTATAGTGTTCTGTTCTCTAAACTTTTTACAAACTCAACCAAAATAAATTTTCTTCATTCACTCAACCAAAATAAATTTTCTTTATTCACTCAACCAATATACAAAAAAACTTTTGAAATATAACCATTGTAGAATTCACAAATTGAAATAATCTTAATAATCTTAAAGTTTAACTTTTTTAAAACAACTGAAAATAATCAATAACTGGTTCAATATATAAAAAGTTTTTTATTTATTAGGAAAATAGTAAAAATGGTCTTAAATCTTAAAGCTGGAAATAAAATATTCTTATTGTGAAAGGTTCAACTCTATTTCTTAAGAAATGAGCAATTCCGGGCGTTTTAATTTTAAATATTGAAAATTATTATTGAAAATTAAAGTGTTCGGAATCACTCAGTTCTTAAGAAATAGATCTGAAACTTTTATTGAAGGTGTATTTTACTTCTAGCTTTCAGATTTATTAAGACTACTTTTGATATTTTCTTAATAAATAAAAAACTTTTATATACTGCAACATTTGTTAATTGTTTTTAGATTTTTTAAAGAAGTTTCAACAGATTGATGGATCACGCGCGGATCATCCACTAATACAATTCATATAATCTACAAAAAATTTTTGATTCTGACCTGAAAACAAACAATATGAATCAATTATATTATCGATCATGTTTCAATTTATTTAATAATAATCTACAAAAATCCAAATTTTTTCAGAAAAAAGTTTTACTGAAAAATTGGGGTAATGAAAATAAAGCATATATCTCATACATAAATAATAAAACTAAATATCCTTCCTTTGATTCTAATTCAAAAAAAGAAAAAAATCAAATAGAAATTTCTGATAATGAAGATTTTTCGCCATATCTCCCAAATATTTCTATTGATGATGAGTCATTTGATTGTGAAGATTCAATATTGCTTGATCCAAATGGTCCTTTTAGTGATTTACCAAGACAAAAACGAGCACCACCGCCAGAGTCTTGGGATTTTAAATTCTTATCAGAATTTGAACAAAGAGTTGCTATGAATCCCTATGGTAAATTTTTTTTTTTAAAAAAAATTGATGTTAACCAACAGATTCAATAAATTATTAATTACATTTAATATATGATTTAAAATTTTAAATTTTAATTTTAAAATTAGCGGCAATAATTGGGTCACCAATACGTAGATGCTTTTATCATGATCGTTGGTTTCCCAATGGTGTGTTTAAAATTTGATCTCATAATAATAATAGTGAAATATATAAAATATAAAAATCTGATATAATATTTTCAACTTTATTTACTAGATTTGATGGTTAGATTTATAAAAGCAAATGATCAAATAACAAATTCAACATGGATTGTACCGGATTTTGTTGAAACTGGAGGTATAAAGAGACCTGGTAAAGGAAGATGGTTAAAAGCTAATTCAGAAGTAATAACATTAACCACAAAAGAAGGTAAATTATGTAAAAAATTTTTTTATTATGATTTATCTTATAAATTTTAATCCAATTATTTTATATAAATTCCATAAATTTATAAAATTAGGAAAATATAAATATATAGACAATGTTGCATTTTGGAGACCTGATATGAATGAACATATTTGGAGAATATTACGAGAAAGAGCAACTATAAGGTTAACAAGATTTTTTAGTATATTGCCAAGTCGAAGATTTCCTGCCAGAAGAGATAGAGTTTTATTACAAGTTTTACCACAAGAACACTTTATTTCAAAAACTGATCAGTCAACTCAGGACGATCTTATTTCATTACATTTTATAGGAGAAGATATTAATAAGGGTAATTCAGAGGAAGGTGAAGAAGAAGAAGAAAAAATAAAAAGATTTTATATAAACAATATAAAGAATATTCCTGGAATTCAATGTGTATTTATACTCAATCCAGATATATCAATGGAAGATAGTAAAGATTGGAAAAATGAATCATTAGATTCAGAATCTGAAGAAATAAAAATTCCTTCAAAACCATTTGGTGCAATACATCCAGTAACATATCGTGTCTTGGATGAAAGAGATAATTTTATAAGATACGAAACACAATTTGTTCCATTTTATGATATATATAGCATTTGGGGTAAGAAAGGAATAGCAAGATTAAAAGGATTTTTGAAGATTAATTATTATGAGAATCCAATGTTAGGACTAGTAACAGATAAAAACACAAAACAATTGGCTCTTAGTTTATGGAAGTTGAGAGGTTTTGTTATATAGTTTAAATGGATTTGATTTGAGAGAAATACTATTTCCGGATGATTATTTTTATTCATGTTTTATATAACTATGGGTGGGTAAAATCTATTGTACTTATAAAAATGCCAAAAATGCTTATCAGTTTTCTTATTTAGACATTTTGTCCATGAGTTATATTCAACCATATGTAATATTTTGATTTATACTTTTTATTTTTTCCGATTCTAATTTTTATAATTCATTCCAGTCTTTACTATCTTCCATTGATTGAGTATAAATACATATTGAATTTCGGGAATTTTCTTTATATTATTCAAAATATTTTAGAAATTTGATTTGCAAATATAGAAAAAACTGAAAAAACTAAATTGTACAAACAAAAAGATGATGATAATAATGGAAATTTATTATAAAATAATCTAAAATACAAATTTTTAAATATATTTAATAATAGTTATGAATTTTAATATTTCAAATTAATAATATTGTAAAATAAATATGAATATAATTTAAACAAATATAAATTATTCTACAAATATTTAAGTTTGTTACCAGCATCAATGAAATTTTGATTTGTGCTATAAATATACATTTTGCCAGTTGAAACTCCAACAGTCATTAATTTGAAATCTTAATAAAAATTTAAAATTTAAAAATTAATAAATAGTTTTAATAATTATAATTTACAATATAATTCATACATACCAGGAGATATTCTAATAGATGTAACAGGACTATCATGATTTGTAAATTGATAAATCAATCTATTTTCAAAATCTCCAATATTCCATATTTTCACACAATTATCATTTCCTCCACTTAATAAAATATTACTGTCAGGAATCCACTGTAGTGACATTATGCCATCATGTGGTAATCCATCATTTGGTTCTTTAAATATTTGTAATTATTCAATTATAACAAATACATAATAAAAACAATAAGGATAATAAGATAATTTAAATAAAAGAAAAATAAAAACATGAAAACTTGTAATTTAAATCTTTAACTATAGAACAAAAAAATGAAATGTAATTACCTTCATGACGTAAAACACGAAGTATTGTGTTCAATTGTCGAGTGTCAAAAACATAAACATTATTTGAGGTCCCTCCTAAAGCTATATAAAAATCATTTGGAGAAATTGCAATTACATTTGCATCTTTTTCATCACATTTTGTTTGAGTTCTACATTGACTACGAATATCCCAAATCCACATAGATCCATCACCTATCTCATTTCCAAATCCAGTAGTTCCACAAGCTACCAATTTACCTATATTAAAATATTATTAAAATATTATTCATGATTTTATTATTATTATAAAGAAAATATATTATAAAATCTCACCATTTTTTGAAATATCAATACAGCTTACACTACAAGTAAATTGGCATTTGTGAGCAGGCCCTTTTTTCCTACTGTTAATGTCCCATATTTTTACCACACCTTTTGAATCACTAGAACATCCATTATAACCAGCTATCAAGGTATCACCCATACTATTAAATAATATATCATTTGCACTCTTTTCACAAGTTTCCTCTTTAAATTCATGAGAGGACAAATCATATTGATTATAATCTCTTCTAATAGAGTGAACTTGAACCATGCTTTAATCAAAAATTCATAATAAAATTTTAATTAATTAGATTAAATAAATATATTAAATAATATAAATAAATAAAAATAAATATACCCAGATTCTTCACAAGAAGCAAACTGGTAAGTTGTACCAGCTTTTGGATAATTAGAAACTGCAATTCTATTAATACTTGATTGACAGACTGAATGAAGGAATTTCAATAAATAAACAAATTTAATATATTTAAATTTAGCAATTAGTTAGAAAATATTGGAAATTTATTTTGAAATACTCCTTAATATATCAAAAAAATACCTTTTGCATCAAATGGCTTTTGAAATTTTTTTGATTCTTGAAAATTCCAAATTTTGATAGTTGCATCAGTAGATGCAGAAAAAAGAAATTTTCCATCAGAAGAGAACTTGACATCGGTTACTGTAGTCCAAAGTTCTATATAATAAATATAAATAAGAATATTAGTATATAGAGAGCTCAAATTAGATTTACATTTTCAAAAAATGTAAACATCCAAATGCAAAATCAAGATAAAATGTAAGTGAAATAAGATAAAATAACCTTCTTTTGTAACTGTGTCTGGAGAATGATGTCCATATAAATTATATGCAGCACCTTAAATAATATATAAATAAAAGATGAATATTATAAGTTTTATTAAAATGAAAAAAAAAAAAATTATTTATTGCATTCAACTACATTTTAATACCTGAAGCTATGTCAAGAAGTTGTAAATTTCCTGTCATATTATAATTTGGATCCACATTTGCAATATATGCCATTGCTAATCTAGGACTAATTTTTATTAATTATTAATTATTATTATGATTATTAGTATTAAATTAGTTATTATATTTGAAATAATAATAATGGTATATTATTCAAATAATAATTTAAAGAAAAAGAATATTTATTATATTATAATGATGCATACTTAACGGGATCACTGTAATCCATTGCAGTTTCATTAACATCACCACTTCCACACTTGAAGTTATATGACTTGTAATTTTCAAAATTCTTTAAAACTATTTTTAGAATTGACTAATATTATGTATTTTGATATTTATTTATTTTTTTTTATTGTAATTACTTTTTTTATTTATTTAACCAAAATATTACAAATTATTTATTTTATTTATTTTAGAGATACCTCTTTATTTAAAGTTAATCCAACAACAGGTTTAGTGTCAATAGTAAATCTATTATCATCCATTTCATCCAAATCTTCTTGCATAACTATATCATTTAATGCCATATAAGTCATTAATTTTGCTGCTTCATCTAGATTTTTAGGAAGATCCTTAAAAATAAAGAAAAATAATAGGATTTAAATATAATAAATAAAATACAAATTATCTTTAAAGGAAGGGATTAAAATAATTATAATACCTTTCTAGTATTTAAATTTTTAGCCTTGTTTATCATATCATTTTGCTTCTTTAGTAATGATGCCTTTTCTAATTCTAAAAGTTAAAAATAAATAAAAGTTTTCAGTTGAATTGTTATTTAAAAATCAAATGAATGATAATTTACCATATATTTTAAAATAAATTCACTCACTCACCATTTTCTTGCATAGATTGCTCATAAACCTAATTTCCAATAAAATATTTATAAATAAGAATTTTATGTAATAAAATAAAATTATAAACATACCTTTTGTACTTCGGATTCATAGGAATTGGTTTGTATAAAATATGAACTTGAAAATACTTCTTTTCGAATATCTTGTGCCGGGGAAAATTTAACGGAAACGTCAATAGGTTCATTTTGTTCATTTTGTTCATTCTGTTCATTGTGCTCATTTTGTTCATTTTTCTCATCACTCTGTATTAGTTCATTAGAAATTTCTTGCAATTCGGAAGGAACTGACGATGACGATCCATTTCTGGTGAGAAAATCGGGATCAACTTTTATTTTGGTTCCCTTTTCAACATTTTTCTTCTTATCTTTCTGCCGTGATTCATGAACTAAATTTTGATTATTATCATTATCATTGGATGAATAATGTTTAACTCTCTTCAACAAAGTTTCATCTTCATAAACACCACTACGTTTAGTAGGTACAACTTCTATAAATGTCTTAAATGAACAAATAATTGGATTGCTTGATTGGGTTGTTATGTCTTTACTAGATGTTTGAGTGTGTAATGGTGATTGGTTATTAATAATCTTGCTTTTATTTTTAAGTGGATTATCTACATAATGAAAGGAATACATTATTATTAATTATTATTAACAACATTTAATATCATCATAATATAGAAAAATTTATATTCTTTACCGATCGTTGAACAAGTTGACAAAGACTTTTCAGACTTTTGCTTGTTTGTCCTATCATTTCTATCATTTGAATTAATAATAGTGATATTTTCTGAAGACGAAGAATTTATGTTCGGTTTACTCTCATGACTTTCAATATTAATACGTGCTAATGTAGATGTTGTAGATGCAAATGTAGAGATGGTAGATTCTGATGTGGATGTGGATGCAGAAATAAATTCTGATGTGAATGCTGATAATTGTTGGCTATTAAATGTCGACAATCTTGAATTAATTAATTCTTCTGGGAAATTAAAATCAATTTGAATTCTTTTTAAATGTTTAAGACTGTTTTTTAACTTTTCTAGATGAGAATCCCATTTTATTTCAAGTTCTTTTCTTTTAACAGAATTATTTTTATTTACAATATAATCATCGTATATCTCTTTGATTTCTTTAGTTATTTTCTTTGTCCTACCAATACTGTTAACAAGTAGAATGAAGAATGAGAAAAAAAAAAATATGGAAAATATGAAATAATATAATAATAATAATAATAATAATAATATAATATTACTAACGACGCGCGTATATCCGAAGAACGTGGTGAATAATAGTTATTTCTGACAATGTCCATATTAGTTTGTGTAAAAGGGAAATTCGACATTTTGAAAAATAGAAATCAAAAAGTAAAAGTAAATCAACAAAAAAAAAAGTAATTTTTTTTTTTAAAGTAATATATGCGTAAAGAATATACTGGACTGCTGTGCAGTGTAGATCATAGGTCCATTTATTAAATTTTAAATTCATGTTACTTGACTTGATTTTTTTTATACTTAATATAATCTTAATTGTAATAATAAAAATAGAATAAATAGTCATTATTTTTTAATTATTTTAATTATAAAATGTCAGAAAATATATTTTCAACAACAAACGGAATATTTGATAGTGGTGGAGGGATATTCAGTGAATTCGAAAACGATACTTTCGATATTTCCTTGAACAACGAATTACCATCATTCTCTCAAGAAAACGTTGAACAATCTAACATGTCATTTGAAAATAATATTCCTGATAATGTTGACACCGCAGGGGGAGTCGACACAAATAAGTTGGATTTTGATATATCACAAATGTTATCTCAGTCCGGTACAGAATCTTCCTCAAATGGAAAAAATCTTTCTCCTGGTAATGTTATTGGAAAGTCAAAACAAGTTAACAGAAGTCCACGTTGGAGTATGGGTACTGCTAGAAAAACTCAAATGACCTTTAAAGAACAAGAAAGGGTTATTGATGAAATAAAAAAAGAGAACTTTAGTTTAAAATTAAAAATTTATTTCTTAGAAAGGCGTATACATGAAATGGGTCCTGAAGAAACGGAAAATGTTTATAAAGAAAATGTGGATCTTAAACATCAAAATTATAGTTTAAAAAATGAATTGATTCAATGTAAAAAATCGATTACGGAATTTGAAAAAGCAGTAGAAACAATGGGACAATCTCGGGTAAAATGTGATTTACAACATGGTATGTCAGAAGTAGAAGAATCCGAATATCAAAAAGCCATAGCTCAAGCTGAACGACTTCATCAAGAAAATAATTCTCTTCATAGTAAATATGCTGACCTTTTATCCGAATTTAAACGTTTACAAGAAACATTAAAGAGAACAAATGCCAATGACGCTGCAAATATTGCTGAAGAAAGTGAAAAGAATCGAGTCAAAATTAATCAATTAAGATCTCAAATTTCTGTTCTTAAATCACAACTTGCTACCCAAACTGCCGAGAATGATGATTTACATTCCGAACTTGAAACGATGAGAAGTCGTCCCTTAAGTGCTGCTTCTTCATCACGGGGAGATATTTCATCTCGATTATTTAGTGAAGAATTTAGTGATCAATATGAGGAAAAACTTGGTCAATTACGAGATAAAGTGGCAGAATTAAAACTTCAATTAAATGAAAAAAATATGGAAGTTGAAGAATATAAGGAAGAAACTGCATGTTTAAAAGATGATTTAACATTAATTCGTACAGAAAATGATGACTTGATAACAGAAATTAATACTTTACATAAACTTTGTCATGATAATGAATCACTTCATCATATGGAAATGGAAAATTCAGATCGACAGATGAACCTTCTTCATCAAGAGGTCGAAAATTTAAGGATACAGATGAACGAAATTAATTTAAATTTGAGTCATGAAGTTGAACTTCGTAATGCTACAGAAGAAAAGGAAAAGGAATTTATTTCGGAAAAAAATCGTGAAAAAGAAAGTTATGAAAAAGATTTGGAAAAATTACGAAATGAAAAGAAAGATATTGAAATACAAACTAGTCAAAAAATAAATGAGTTAGATGACAAATTATTAGCTGCTCAACAACAAATATCTGAACTTTGTTTAACTATAAAAGAAAGGGATGCTGACCTTCAATATTCTAAACAACAACTTGGTAATCAAACTAATCGTACGAAAGAATCAGCAGATAGATATAATAGAGAACAAGAAAGACTTCGAAATGATTTAGATGCTACCCGTTTAGAAGCTGAAAAATTACGTTCAAAACTTGAAACGATTGGAGATGAATTTGAAAGTAAAAAGTCACAAATTCTTAAATATGAAAATGAAATTAAACATTTAAATAATTTGTGTACTAAACAGAATGAAAAATTATCTGCCAACGAGATTACACGTGCTAAGGTTGAAGAGACAATACATAATTTGCAATCCGAAAACAGAGATAAAAATGATACCATTGATGAATTAAAATCTCAAGTTTTCGAACTTGAGAAAAACTTAAATTGGGAAAAAAGTTCTACTCATTTAAACGTAACACAATATAGTGATCAAATTGAAGAACGAAATAATTTGTTATTAGAAACTTATGGATGTTTGAATACTTTAATGCCAGATGTTACAGGAAATTCATATTTTACCAAAATTACATCATCCAATTTCCAAATGTTTAATGAAAGTTTAACAAAAATATTAAAATATATTAGTAATATTCATGATAAATTTGAACAAAAATCCAAAACAATTAGTGATCAATGGCAAGAGCAATATAAATATTTGGAAAATCAAATAGATGCCAAAATAAGGTTGATTAATAAGCATGAAATTACTGTTAATAAAGTTCTTAGTACTCAAAAAGAATTACGTGAATCTCTTCAAACAAGAAATGTTCGTACTGAGGAACTTGATATAAAACTTAAAGAAAGTGAAGAACATATAAGTACACTTGAATTTAATTATAATGAAATGAAAGGGAAATTACAGGTAGCCGAAGAAGTTTTAAAAGTAGAAAAACAAGGGGCCAAAGAAAAGGCCGATATATTGATTGAAAATGTCAAAGATCTTGAATCTCAATTGCAAGCTCAAAATCGTCGAAATATTCAATTACAAGAATTAATTTCTATTCAAAAGGCATCAATGGATGCAACCAAAGAATCGAAAGCAATTACCGCCAAAGCTGAAAATACATTTGCAATGCTTAATGAACAATTACGAGAACAATTAGAAGAAAAAAATAAAACAATTGATAATGAACGACATCGGGTGAAACTATTAGAAGAACAATTTTCTAGTTTAATTGAAGAACATAAACGATTATGTATTACAATAGAAAAAAGAGAAGCATTATTAAATAAAGCATTAGGAGGATTACAATTAATAAGTCAAAAGAAAGATTTAGTAGATAATTCAGTTATCTTAAATTTAAGGGAAGTTACAGAAGAAATGCAAACAACATTACTTGACGGGGAAGGTCGTCGAAGGCCTTCATATCAACCTCCACCTTATATTAATCCACCTTGGAAACCAGTTGGACCAGCTAGTGCTGGTAGTAGCACAAGTATTACAAAAAAAATAAAGTCAATTTCTGCTAAAACTGCCATGACCAATCTTTCTAATAATAATAACACGACGCCTTCTAAGATAAGAGTTATGAACAATACCAAATCAAAAGATCCAACAAAGAATTCCTAGTATTATAAGAATTTTTAGGAATTTATTTTTTGTTAATTCTTGTTTTTCAATTTTTCAGTTTTCATTTTTTCAACTCCAATAATTCTATTTTTTAATTGCAAAAAAAAATATAAAGAAATCTTTTGATAAAAATAAAACATTATCATCTGCATTATTATTATTATTACCATCATTACTATCATTATTATTATCATTATTATCATTATCCTTTTATTATTTTTAAAACAAAAAGAAAAAATTGAATCAAATTAAATTAAATTGAATTAAATTAAATTGAATTAAATTAAATTGAATTAAATTAAATTGAATTAAATTAAATTGAATTAAATTAAATTAAATTAAATTAAATAAAATAAATTAAATTACAGAAGTAATATCTACAAATACGAAAATATTTTAAAAAAAGAAAAAAAAAAGATCAACTGCAAAATACAACCAAAAAAAAAAATATAATAATAATACAATCTAAAATTATATTCAGTAATATTATTAAATTTTTTTTTTTTGTCCTAAAATTCCAATATATATTTTTTTTTTAAAAAAAAATAATGACAATAAATAAATTTATAGTCCTCCAACAATTTTTTCAATTACCTAAATAATTAAATTAATTAATTAAAATTAAACAAATAAATCAAAATAAATAAGATGATACGCATTGCATAAATTACCGCATTATCCAATGGAGCGGGATCCTCTGCACATCTTTTAAATGCACTTGATGCTAATTCTTGTAACATAGTATTCAATACCCTGAAATTCATAATTAATATATATATATATATAGATATTTTTTTAATATTTTTATAAATGTTTAGATAAAATAAATAAATACAGTTCAATTATACCTTTCATCTTCAATAAATTTCCATAATTTAATTCTCATATATTCAGAATCAATTTGTATTTGTTGAAATGTTTTCCGAGATAATGTTTGAATTCTTATCATTTCAATCCATGTCTAGAGAATTTTAATTAAATAATTAAATAATTAGAAAGCAAATAATAAATATATGAATAAATTCAATTATAAAATAATAATACCTTTAACATGATCTTTATAATACCCAACATAATCCCAAATTTGCTAAAATCCGCAATTCCAAAAATTTCAATCCTATCCGAAAACAATTTATCAATATTTGACATTAAATTTGCTGAACTTGCAAATAGATTAGGTGAAGCTTTAGCAAGATTTGAACTTATTGATGAAAATGATGAATTTGAATGTGAATATGAAGATGAAATTGGTGGTGGATCATCTCTTCCTGGTTGTAATAAATTCAAGCTGGATGATGATAATTGAGGATTATTTTGTTTTTTTTCTTTGATATCTAATAAATAATATTTTATATTAATAATCCAAAATAACACAAAAGTTAACATAGAATCAACAATAATTATAATATGGATATATGAATTTACCAGAATTTTCTATTATTTCTTCATGAGGTCCATATAAAGTCATCACCATTTTTTCAATAAATGTCAACTCATTAATAGCTTTAATCCATATTTCTGATACCTTACTATTGTTATCATCATCATTTACATCAGAAGGAGAAGAACCGGATTTCATATTTTTAGAATGACAACCATAAAAATCTCGAATATTTTTTGATAATTTGTTTCCAGTAATTTCCAAATAACGTTCTAAAACTCTCTAAAAGTAAAAATTTAAAAAATTACAAGTTAAAAATCATATATTAAAATTATTATAGAAAAAATTGTTAAATGCTTACTTGGGAAACATCCTTGCAAAATCCAACAATTCCTCTAACATCTTGGGCCAATTCCTTGGAAATAAAAAATTTTTCACCATAAATATTTATTGGCTCAATAATAATTCTCCCGTTATTGATATTATTGTTGTTGGTTTTATTTTCAAGATGAGAATATAACCTCTCAGAATATGTTGTATATACTTGCGTGACAACAAATTCACCAAAATCCAATAATATTCGAGAAATTATTAAGATTATAATTGATGGTGGTTGTATAATTTGTTGTTGATTTAGTGGTAACGGTATTTTAGGAGTAACAAATTTCTTTAAGAGTTAGAAGAAAGAAAGAAAAAAAATCTAAATCAATAACTTATCAATATAACAATTGTAATAAAACAATTAAAATTACAAAGATAAATATATTTACAATCATAGAAGTAATAAAGGAATACCAAAATAATCGAAATTGTATTTGAAACCTTTTCAAAAGATTCCTAATACTATCATTAATTTGCAATAATGGAACTTTAGTTTTTATACATTTCTAAACATTTTTTTTTAAAATAAAGAAATTATCAATAAAAGTAGAAATTATCAATAAAAAGAAGAAAGTTATATAAATGAATAAATAAATAAATTAATAATTACCTCTATTATTCTTAAGCAATCATTTATCAGGTAATCAGATAATTTCGTTATAATATTTACCGTAAATGTGTGCAAATTTTTGAATTGACTTTGAGATAATAATTCCTCAGAATTTTGTTGTTTAGAGAATTCAATAATTTCATCTATATATATATATATAAATATTAAATTATATAAATGAATATTTTTAAACAAAAATATTTATAATTCAAAAAATAAAAATTAATTAATTTTTAAATACCCATAAATTGTTTTTCGGCTTTTTCAAACCATATCTTTCCAACATCAATTTCCCAAGAATCAATTAATTCTTTAACTTTTTCATCCAATTTTCCAATTGAACATAAACTACGGCAAGATAATAATGAAAAATATAACTCATTTAATAATTGTAAATGTATTTCTGGTTGAAAATCAGTAATGTTATCCTATAAATATAGTTATAATAATTATAAATTATTATAAATTATTATTATTATTATTATTATTATTATTTAAAAAAAAAAAAAGACAAATGATTACCGGAAATATTAATAAATTCTTCACTGTTTTTAGGTATTCAGAAATTGTTGTATTAATAAATTTCATAAAATCTATTTTAGCAATTTCACTTTCCTAAAAATATAAATAAATTAATAAATTAAATTATTTAATTAAATTATTAAAATGAAATAATTGATTCACCTCTTCACCTAAATTAGCAAAAACATATTCAAAATTCTTTGGTGATGATTTTGAAGGAGATCGTCCATCTTTAATATCTCTGGGTGTATTACCTCGGGGTGGCATCGGTGGAAGTAAAAAGAATGAATTAAAAGATTCAACAAATTTGTTGAATTGTTTTAAAAAATTTTCATTCAAATGTATAAGCTTTTGAGTAATTCCATTATTATCATTATTATTATTATTATTATTTGGATTTGAATTTTCCAGATTTTCTAGATTTTCTAAATTTTCTGGAGAAATTGAAGTCATTTCATCAATTGTTTTTGTTAAAAGATTTGAAAGATATATTGATTGTCTAGAGAAAAAATAACAAAATAAATAAATTAAATAAAATAAAACAAATTAAATAAATAAATTAATAAATAAATAGAATAGGTAATATTTACAATTCAAGATATTCTTTGGCAAGAATTTGAGGAGGTTCTTTCAATGCTATTAACAATCTCATACATTCTGTCATTTCAGAACCTGTTGTCTAAAAATAAAAAAATAAATAAAAATAAATAAAAAAAAAAGTCTACTTATAAACATAAATTTAAATAATAAGAAGGTGTTATTTCCACTTACATCTTTTTTATTCATATTTTCTTTAATCTTTTTAATGACTTTATCCATAATTTCTTTACATTCCACTTCAATTGAACTAAATACTGATAAACTTCTATAATGCTCCAAGAGACGTGACGTTTTAGCATAATATTTTACGGCTTGAGTATAAGATTTTTGATCTAAACAATGTTTTAATCTTTTAGGTAATTCAAAAATGAATTGAATCTTTTTTAATAAATCATGAACTCCGGTCAATTGACGAATTTTTTCTCGTTTTGGTCCCAAAATTGTATTCATGGATGAGGTAACATTCGAAATTTCGGTGATGTTTTGAGATAATTGTTGCATTTCTGATTCCATACTTTCAACATTACTTTTCATCTTTAAAAAGAAAGAAAAAAATAAACAAATAAAAAAGGAATAAAATATTAATAATATTTAACAATATTAAACTGTATATCTATCTATCTATCTATCTATCTATATGTAATTTATATACCTTTCTTATTGTGTCTGTGGCACTAATAAATTTACTATAATTCTCATAAACTAAAGTTTTCATATCACCATCCAGTTGTCTAATTTCTAAAAATAATAATTAAATCATATTAATATTATTTATTAATAAGTTATAATTTGTGAGATAAATTTCAATGATAATTTGCCTGTGCTTAAGTCATTATCTCTTTGCACCAATTCAAAAAGATGTTTTTCAGTAAGTAAATTATTAAAATATTGATCAACTTCAAATCCTGAATTATCTATTAAAATAAATAAAAATCCAAGAAAGAAAAAAATATTATTTTATTATAGATATTATATTATATGAATTCATATTGGAAAAATAAATACGGAACATTAATAAAAATTATTTTACCAATATCCAAAGGATTAGCTTTTTTTCCATCTGGACCTAATCCATAATAATTTCTTAATAAATTTTTTGCTCTTCCTCCTTTACGAGGTAACGTCAGTGTTATCGATTCTGCCGTTTCTGTGGCTAATGATTTTGCGGCTGATACAAATGAAACCGGAGATTGAATGGAGGTGATGCTAGTTGATGATGATGGTGGTGAAGTTGGTGAAGAAGTTGGTGTTTTCGTTGTCATTTTTTTCTATCGAATTTTTTTTTGAAACGAGTTGGTGTTGGATTTTTATATCGAATTTATATCTGTTGATGTAATACAAGAATCTATTATCGTATCGAATCCCGAGCTGATATTTCGAGATTCATTAAAAATATTGTATATATCTTTTTTTTAATAACAGATAAATGCAGTTAGGCATAATTCAATATAGAGAATGTAGAGAAGTGGTTTTCTTATTAACATTGCTCGGAAAAAAAGCTTTTTCTGAAAAAAAAATTTAATGTTGTTTGCTAAATAAATAATATTTCCAGAAAATTAAAGAAATTAAGATATAAGAAACAAAATGCAAATTTTTTTTAAAAAAATGTAGCTTTATTAATACAATTTTTTGAATGAAAAGAAAATAATAATAATATATATATATATTATTTAATACATCATGCACTATAAGTAGCATAATAATAATAATAATAAATAATAAGTTGAAAAATAAAAAAATAATAAATAAAAAGAAATTTTTTACAATTTTGCTTTATTCTCTTTAGATTGATAACGATAATAATAAGGACGATGTTGCTGTTTTTCATCTAATATTGATTCATGATTTTTTACATATTCTAAAAATTCATCCAAATATTCATGAAGTTGATTTGCTTGCTCTAACATTACCCAATGACCCGAATTTTCAATATTCTATAAAAAGTATTTTATAAAATATTTTATATGTAAAAAATATGATATGAAATAAATTTATTATATAATTAAAAATCATTAAATAATATTTTACCTTAATAGACAAGTCTTTACAAAATTTATGCATATTCTTCGTGGTACTAGGATGAATATGTAGATCTTTACCAGCAGTAACCTAAATCAATTAATATTTAATTTAAATTAATTAAATCAAATTATGTAAAATATGTAAATTATCTTCTTTTTTTAAAAAACCAAAAAAAAGGTAAGAAATAAAACAAGAAACAAAATATCAATATAGTAAATATAATAAATACCATTAGTGCTGGATGATGTATTTGCTTTCTAGTACCTGTAAATGTAAATGTAAAAAAAAATAAATAAAAATAAGACTAATAAATACAATATTCATTAAATAAAAATAAGATATATCAATTATATCAAAAAATTTACCTTTTTCATCTTGAAAATTGACTTTTCTTGTTTTATACCAATTTAATCCACCATGAAATCCATGAGTCTTGTATTGAGCTACATAATAATCTAATTCCTATTTTTATTTTATTATTATTATTATTATTATTTTTTTTTTTTTTTAAAAAAAAAAAATTCTACTTCAAGTTCATTTAAAAAAAAAAAATAAAAAGAAATAATAATTAATCAATTACCTTTTGAGAGATTAAGTCACTTTTTTCTACTCCATCAATAACATGTCCCATCATAGATTTTCCATCAAATAATTTAATGTGATCCTCAACAGTTGAAGTACGTAATATGGCTTTAAAACATCTTTCTATCTGAAAATATTGTGATATATATTATTCGATATTATAATATATAAATATATTATTAAATATTATGATATATTATATTTATACAAACATTGCCATCTAATTCAATTTCAGCTTTTGGATGTGACAAATAAACTTGATATTGTAAATTTGGAAGAATTTCTGCTACTGATTCAAGAGAAATGTAGTTATCATTTGGAGGTATGTAAGGAGTACAAACACTAAATAATTGAAATAAATAGAAAATAAATGAAAATAGATAAATCTTAAAGTCACAAAATAAATAAATAAATAAATAAATAAATAAATANTTTTTTTTTTTATTTTTTTTTTTTTTTTTTTTTTTTTTTTTTTAAAAAAAAAAAATTCTACTTCAAGTTCATTTAAAAAAAAAAAATAAAAAGAAATAATAATTAATCAATTACCTTTTGAGAGATTAAGTCACTTTTTTCTACTCCATCAATAACATGTCCCATCATAGATTTTCCATCAAATAATTTAATGTGATCCTCAACAGTTGAAGTACGTAATATGGCTTTAAAACATCTTTCTATCTGAAAATATTGTGATATATATTATTCGATATTATAATATATAAATATATTATTAAATATTATGATATATTATATTTATACAAACATTGCCATCTAATTCAATTTCAGCTTTTGGATGTGACAAATAAACTTGATATTGTAAATTTGGAAGAATTTCTGCTACTGATTCAAGAGAAATGTAGTTATCATTTGGAGGTATGTAAGGAGTACAAACACTAAATAATTGAAATAAATAGAAAATAAATGAAAATAGATAAATCTTAAAGTCACAAAATAAATAAATAAATAAATAAATAAATAAATAAATATATGATTATAACCAACCTAACTATAGCTTTAACACGTTCAGGATAATGAATACATAATCTCCATGCCAAAAAGCCACCCCTAAATATTGATAAAAATTAATAATTGATAATTAACAATTAATAATTAATAAATTCAATTAATAATTAATAATTTAATAAAATAAATTAAGAATAAATTTAAATATTTTTACCAATCGTGACCAAAAATTATTGCTTTCTTGACTTTTAATTGATCCATTAATTCTTTAATATCTTTAGAAACATTTTTCGATCCATATTGAAGTAAATCATTAGGTGGACAACGGGGTGCATCCTAAAATTTAATATAAAAATTTAATATATAAAAATAATAATTTAATATATAAAAATAATAATAATTATTATTATTTGAAAATAATTATGATACTATAAATAACAAACATAATTGAAAAAACAAATATTGAAACGAATAACATACAGTTTGTCCATACCCACGAAGGTCAGGGGCAATTACCCGATATCCTTTAGATACTAAATAAGGAATTTGATAACGCCAACCATACCATAAATCAGGAAAACCGTGTAAGAGGATTATTACATCATTTCCTTCTTCGCCTTCATCTACATAATCTATCATAAAATTTATAGAAATGTAGAGATTAATTAGTAAATTATTAAAATTATTAATAAATTATTATAAGATGATGATGAATTTAATGATATTACTTACGATATGTTATTCCGTTCACGAAAGAAAATTTATGTTTAAAGGAATTTGGTTCTTGAGGATTCATCCTTTGAGATGATTCCATTGTTTAAAGAAAAGAAATAAAAACAACAACAAAACAACAACAGCAGATTATTTATGCATTTTTTTCGATAAGTCAAACATAAATATTTGTAATTAAATCTGCAATCTCACTTCCGACTTTAGTAAAGATTATCCGATCTACTAATACCTCGAAATTTGATATATCTGCACTGTCTGTACTGTCTGTGGGCGGGATTTTGTCGGATTTTATCGATTTTTTTTTCTTTTTTTAATTTATTTTTATTATTTTTACTATAAATTAATTCTTATTATAAATACTCTAATTAAAAATGTCATACACCATCACGACAAGTTCATTAAATAAAAATCGTTTGACGACGGCTAATGCCGATGAACTTTTCGTCAAACATAGTATTCCAGAGTTACGAGCCTATGAAAGAAAAACCAGGTATCAAATTAGAATGTTTAAGTAATATTTCCTAATATAGAATGATAAAAATCGATATAGATGATATCTTTATTTTTTTTTTAATTAGATTTGATATAGAAAAGAAAAAAGAAGAATTAAGATTGATGGTCGGGTAAGATTTAATTACATAATAATGATAATAATGATAATTGGATAATAATTGTATGATATTATATTAATAGTTNTGCAATCTCACTTCCGACTTTAGTAAAGATTATCCGATCTACTAATACCTCGAAATTTGATATATCTGCACTGTCTGTACTGTCTGTGGGCGGGATTTTGTCGGATTTTATCGATTTTTTTTTCTTTTTTTAATTTATTTTTATTATTTTTACTATAAATTAATTCTTATTATAAATACTCTAATTAAAAATGTCATACACCATCACGACAAGTTCATTAAATAAAAATCGTTTGACGACGGCTAATGCCGATGAACTTTTCGTCAAACATAGTATTCCAGAGTTACGAGCCTATGAAAGAAAAACCAGGTATCAAATTAGAATGTTTAAGTAATATTTCCTAATATAGAATGATAAAAATCGATATAGATGATATCTTTATTTTTTTTTTAATTAGATTTGATATAGAAAAGAAAAAAGAAGAATTAAGATTGATGGTCGGGTAAGATTTAATTACATAATAATGATAATAATGATAATTGGATAATAATTGCATGATATTATATTAATAGTTATCTTTTCTTTTTTTTCTTTTGATCATCAATTTTTTTTTTTTTTAGTGAGAGATATCGAGATTTGATTGATGCGGCTGATAGCATCGTGAACATGCGACACTGCGCTTTGTCAATTCAAAAAGAGTTGCATCACATGCAAGATTCCAGTAATGTTGATGCATTGAAACATAACGGTAGAATCCAGATTAATGAAGATAAAAAAGGAACAAAAGGTTGGTTTAATTAATAATACTTTTTTTATTAATACTTTTTTATTAATACTTTTTTACTTTAATTAATAATATTTTTTTTTACTTTAATTAATAATAATTGAATATATCTAGATGAAAAGAAACATCATTTGTATTCCTATGCTGCACAAATAAAATTACTTGTAGACGTTCCAGAACAAGTTTGTATTCTATTATTTATTTCTTCTGCATTCACCTTTAATATCTTTAATGAATTCACGTGTGATATCTTTAATATCTTTAAATATAATTAATTATATTAATAGATTTGGAGATCATTAGAAAGTCATAAATATCTTAATGCTAGTCGTTTATATTTAATTGCAAAATTAGTTTATAAAAATCTTCAAGCTCATAATGAAGAATCACCATTTGATGTGTCAGTAACTTTTCCAGTGGTTCAACGTCAATGGGATGCTGTTAGTCACTTCAAAACTCAAATTCTTCAAAAAGCTACTCAATATTTAAAAGTAATTGATCAATCAGAACAGGTGATTATTTATTATTTATTATTTTTTTATTATTATTTATTATTATTATTTATTATTATTTATTATTATCAATTATTATCATTTGTTATTAAAATTAAAATAAATAAATAATTTTATTATTTTATTATTATTTATTATTGATGTCAAGAGTTTAGCCGAAACATTATGTGCTATCATGTTATTGGATGATTTAACTAAAAGAGATGTATTTCGAATATGTTTAGAATTAAGAACTTTAGTGTTAACACAACTTTTGGAAAAATCAATTAATTGGGATATAAAATTATTAACGGAAAAATTTAAAGAAATCATTCATTTAATTAGAAGTATAGTTTATCATGTAGGAATGGTATTTATGAAAATAGGTGATGATGATGGTGAAAGATCTTTAATTGAATTTTATCTTTATCAATTACAACAAGGTTTCACCGTTCATCAGGAAGATCATCCTTCTATAATAATTTCTTCACCTCGAGATTCTAAAGTTTCACTTACTCGTCTTTACTCTCCATCAAATAATATTCATTTACTTATCCGTTACCTTCCAGAATCGATTCAAACTTTTACTCCATTTTTAAATTTATCTGGTACTCGTGGTAATTTTTCTCAAGAAGATATTATTATCAAAATGAATTTATGGTTGGAAAATATTACAAAGGAATTTCAAGAAAAACTTGAGAATTTATTAATAAATGTAACTAGCGCTAAAAAATTGAATGAATTACGAAAGAATATTTGGAATATTTTGAAAGATGATGAGATTACCAAAGATGATAATGATGATGAGGATGATAAAGATGATAAAGATGATAAAGATACAATAAAAGTAATTTCTTCTAATAAGAATAATCTTGGATTTAAATTAAAAACACAAAAAACTTTATGGACTTGGAAATTTGTAAGTTTTTTTCTAAATGTTGTAGATCATTTTATAATTATTATATTAATTATTATTATTTGTAGGTATGCAATCTTGTTTTCGGAAAACCGTTTTCTATTTGGAATGATTTATTAAGACGTGGTTTTAATAAAAGATTTCAAGATATCATATCAACATCTTTTGAAGAATTATCAAAACAACCTTTCACCTTGATAAAAAAGAGATTGCATACTTTAGATGATCCTAATAACGAAGGTAACTCAAATTTATTTTATTTTTATTTATTTTATTTTATTTTATTTTTATTTATTATTTATTTTATTTTATTTTTATTTATTTTATTTTTATTTTTATTTATTTTATTTTATTTTATTTTTATTTATTTTATTTTATTTTATTTTTTATTTTTATTTCTTTTATTATTTATTACTTATTATTAGAGCGTCATCTCGGAAATTTCATTTGGAATCATGGATCCTCGTTTTTTAAAGATACTTCTGCATCATCTTTTAAGAATCATATAAAGTGTTTGGCATCCACGCAAACTAGTTTCGTGAATGATGTTAAACAAGCATTTAACAAAAATTTGAAAGACATTCGAGATGATTTTGAACCAATTTTTGCATTTTTAGATGATGATGATGGTGATGATAATGATGAAATAAATAATTCATTTTATGATAAATGTATTGGACGAAAATTATTTGAAATTAACAGGTGATTAATAATTTATAATTTATTAATTTAATTTACTCGAGAGAGAGAGAGAGAGAGAATTTATATTTTAATTTTAATCATTTAATCAGTGATACGGAGGAATTATCAATTTTCTTTCAAGATATTCTTATCAAATCTATTACTTTGTATCGTGACCATTTATACAATTTACTGGAAGACATTAATAATAATAATAATAATAATAATAATAATAAAGTTGCAAAACCAAGAGAGCGCAGTGCACGAAAATTTTCACATGATAAAGGCGTTAATTCTAATAATNTTTTATTTTTATTTATTTTATTTTATTTTATTTTTTATTTTTATTTCTTTTATTATTTATTACTTATTATTAGAGCGTCATCTCGGAAATTTCATTTGGAATCATGGATCCTCGTTTTTTAAAGATACTTCTGCATCATCTTTTAAGAATCATATAAAGTGTTTGGCATCCACGCAAACTAGTTTCGTGAATGATGTTAAACAAGCATTTAACAAAAATTTGAAAGACATTCGAGATGATTTTGAACCAATTTTTGCATTTTTAGATGATGATGATGGTGATGATAATGATGAAATAAATAATTCATTTTATGATAAATGTATTGGACGAAAATTATTTGAAATTAACAGGTGATTAATAATTTATAATTTATTAATTTAATTTACTCGAGAGAGAGAGAGAGAGAGAATTTATATTTTAATTTTAATCATTTAATCAGTGATACGGAGGAATTATCAATTTTCTTTCAAGATATTCTTATCAAATCTATTACTTTGTATCGTGACCATTTATACAATTTACTGGAAGACATTAATAATAATAATAATAATAATAATAATAATAATAATAATAATAATAATAATAATGAAAATAATGAAAATAATTATAATAATGAAAATGATAACGAAATGCGTGCTAAAAATGGTATGAATAATTATATATTTTTTTATACTTAAAAAAGATTAGTGTAATAATAATTCTTATAATTTTTACAATTCATTATATATATATATATATATATATATACATATAACCAGCTAAACGTTTACTCATTGGTCGAATTGCGAATACAATTGCATATGATACAATTAATCACGAAAGGCATGAAAAATTTGATGGTAATATTTACACATATTTACATGATGTTTACATGATGTTTACATGATTTGATATTTAGATTCTTAAATATTTTAAAATTTATTTTAGATCCACGTTTAATTAATTTACGTGAAATTTTTATGCAAGTATATTTCATGGCATATAAGCCATGGATTCAACAAGTGACAAATAATGCAAGAATTACGATTTCTAATATATTATCAAATTCTTCTTGGGATGAACAAACATTAGTATGGGAAGGTTAGTGTTGTATATAATTACGTATTGGAATACACAAATATTGTCGGTTATTAATAATTTAAAATATTATTATTAGAAGTGACAATACAGGAATCAGCAGAAGGCGTAGAAGCAGAAAAAATAAAATTACCTTCTCAACCATCTAGTTCAATAATGAAATTTTTATTCAATATTTGTCGAGAAATTAATATTGTTGGCAGTCCAACTTTACATGAGGTTTGAAAATAATCTTTATAAAATCATCTTTTTCTAATTTATAAATTTATATCCAAATCTAATATAAATAATTTATATAAATAATTTATATAAATAATTTATATAAATAATTTATATAAATAATATCTATATATAATATATATATATATTACATGTATTTAGACCATTATTAAAGATCTTGTAAAACAAATTTTTATAACAATTTTTGATCTTTATAATAATCTCACATCAAATGAAGAACAATTTTCCAAAATCTCGGAGAAAGGAGCTATTCAAGTCTTATATGATATTAAATTTTTAAGAAAAGTGTTTGAATTTTGTTGGTCATTAGGACCTGATCTTATTGATGATAATGATATAAAAGAACATCAACAAAGAGAACAAATGATAAATCAATTTATTAGAGCAATTAGACAAAAGGTACAACTTATCTTTCTTCACCTTTATGTTATTTGAATTATTATTATTTTTAACACTTATTTTAACATTTATTTTAACACTTATTTTAACACTTATTTTAACACTTATTTTAACATAGATTGATCCTATTGATTTAACAATTTTCGAACCCTTTCTTAACAAAAATGTTGAAAGACATTACACGCGTAGTTCTATTATGTTGGGATTACTATTTCAGTTAAATCCAAGAGTAACAGATATGTAAGTATTATTTTCAATATCACGTTTTTTTGTGTAAATTTTAAATTATTTTCATCTGGTTAATTATCTTTAACTACTTTTACTACTTTTACTTATTTATTTTGGTAATTATTTTTTTTTTTTATTCAAAGGCGTCGTAAAGGTGTTTCATTACAAGATTATCATAACATCATGGTAATTGCGCCTCAATCGACTAGATTTACGTTATTGCCTATCCGTCATAAATTAGGTCAAAGGAATAAAGGTTTAATAGTTTAAAAACTGTAGAAACAATTCCTGTTCGATAACTATTCAATGATAATTATTCAATGATAATTATAATATTATAAAAAAAGATTGTATTTTTAGAACATTCTTTATTTACTTTTCTAGAAGAAATAAATAAGTAATTTTCATTATTTAAAATTTTTTTTTTTACATAATCAAATTAATGCAAATCATTTGATTTGTATTAATTGTGTTTTACTTATTTGTTAAAAATAAAATCTTCCTTAAAAAATTCGTATTTTTTTTATATCTCATTAATGGTAACATTTAATTAATGGTATAACATTTAATTATTCATTAATGGTATGATTATCATGTATCAATTACTTTATAAACCGATGATATTGCGCAATCCGATTATGATAATGAGTTGTTAAACTTTTATGGAATTTTCTAGATTTGTTACTTGAAACTTTTGTTCTCATGATCAGATTTTACCTTATTCACTTGTATTTCTTTTCTATCTTTTTTGTTTACTTCATTGTGCCACGCCAAGTACATCAAAAAACAGAGGTGACATCACTTGATCAATAAAATTATATAATTACTCGCAAATTAATTTTGTTGTTTCTCTGTTTGAAGTTACTCTTTCTTTTTTCCGCTGTATTTTTTTTTTTTTTTACTGTGGTTAAAAGTTAAAGTTGTTAACGAAAACCTTCCTTTCCATTTTCTTCTTTTTTTTTATATTATCTTGCCATCATTTCCCATCATTTTTCCATCCCTTACCCTGGTCCCAACCACTGGACGTGATAAATCTGTGTTTAAATCGTGTCAAATTGAATTAAATTGAATTAAATCGAATTAAATTGANACATTTAATTATTCATTAATGGTATGATTATCATGTATCAATTACTTTATAAACCGATGATATTGCGCAATCCGATTATGATAATGAGTTGTTAAACTTTTATGGAATTTTCTAGATTTGTTACTTGAAACTTTTGTTCTCATGATCAGATTTTACCTTATTCACTTGTATTTCTTTTCTATCTTTTTTGTTTACTTCATTGTGCCACGCCAAGTACATCAAAAAACAGAGGTGACATCACTTGATCAATAAAATTATATAATTACTCGCAAATTAATTTTGTTGTTTCTCTGTTTGAAGTTACTCTTTCTTTTTTCCGCTGTATTTTTTTTTTTTTTTACTGTGGTTAAAAGTTAAAGTTGTTAACGAAAACCTTCCTTTCCATTTTCTTCTTTTTTTTTATATTATCTTGCCATCATTTCCCATCATTTTTCCATCCCTTACCCTGGTCCCAACCACTGGACGTGATAAATCTGTGTTTAAATCGTGTCAAATTGAATTAAATTGAATTAAATCGAATTAAATTGAATTAAATTGATTAAAATTGTATTAAATTTGGAAATGCTTAGACAAAATTCATCATCATCATCATCGTCGTCATCATCATCATCTAGTAGTAACAATAATAATAATAATAATAATAATAATAACAATAATAATAATAGTGGTCGATTGATGGCAAATTATCAAGAAAAACTTGATTATGAGATTGAAGACCAGAGGCAAATATCGGTTCGAAAACGTGTATCTCACGCTTGGTCTATTCGTTGGTTTGTTAAAGATTTTCAACGTTTGGTTGATCAATATCCCAGAGGAAGATTCTTAACTAGTAATAATTTCATCTTAGAAAATGATCTCACTAGAGATACTGGATATGATTGTAGAATTAGATTATTTCCAAATGGAAATCGACAATATTTAAAACCTGGTTATGTCTCTTTATATCTTCAAGTTTCTCCAAGATTTAGTAATAATGATGAGAATCCACAAGGAATTTTTCAAAATAATAAAATTCTAAAAATGGAAATTTTACGATTTAATCAAAATTCTTCTTATAATACTATTAAAACTGTTCATCTCACTTTGGATAATGTTGAAAAAAATGATCAAAATTCTTATGGTTTATCTAAATTCTGTCGTACAGATTCAATACTTACATCTCTTCAAGATTTTCAAGATTCTATCGAGGTGGCAATCAAGATAACCATTTTAGATTCTCCTATCAATGAAATGGCACCATTTGAACCTTTTTTATATAATGATCGTTTTAGTGATGTTGAATTTAAATTTGAATGTGGAGGAAAATTGAATGCGCATAGAATTATCTTAGCTTCAAGATCAAAATATTTTGAAAAATTATTTGATGGAAATAAACCTTTAATTACCGAAGAATATCAACCCAAACATAATTATGAAGATAAATTAACCACGGCCAAAATTAAGCGAAACTTGACAGGATTATTAAATAAATTGTTATGGAATAATATGGATAATATTTCTAAACAAATAATTAATTTCGCAAATCAATCAAAAGATGAAAATGATGGGCACACTTTGAGAACCATTATTTATATCATATTCGATCATGCATGTCAATGTCGTAATTATAGTCATTTATATGCACATCTTTGTAAAAGTTTAATGGACGGAATTGATCAAGAAATTAAAGATACAAATATCAAAATGCCAGATGGATCTTTAGCAAAAGGACGTCAATTATTTTTAAAATATTTGTACACCAAATGTCAATTAGAATTTGAAAAGGGATGTAGGGCAGATCATTATATCAAGCGAGATGAAAATGGAGAACCCATTAACATAAAATCCAATGAATTCTTTTTAGGTCTTAAAGAGAAACGACGTTGGCTTGGTCTTGCAAGATTCTTTGCAGAATTATTTAAACGTAACGTTGTTACCGAATCAATGATGCATAGATGTATTAAACATTGTTTGAATAAGTCTCATCCTTTTCCGGACCAAATTGAATTATTATGTGAAATATTAAGAACCGCTGGTAAATTTATTGACCATGAAAAAGCCAAACCTCATTTGGATACTTATTTCGAGAGATTACTTTTTTTTGCAAAACATCCTCAATTAAATAGAATTTTGTATTCTATGTTAATGGTAAATTAATAACAAAATAAGATTTTTACTACGATTTTATTTTTTATAATAATATTATTATACTAAATATTATTCTAATATCCTAAATTAGGAAATTATCGAATTGCGAGAAAATGATTGGGTTCCTATCAATGAACAACAATCTGGAAATGATAAGAGATATGAAATTGATAAAGTAAGTTAAGTTAAAACAACATTCTTATAACATTCATTCTTACAGTATTCTCATATAAAATATTTCACTTAAACTTTATAGATGACCGTTGAAGAGATGAAACTTCGACAAATGCAAAATCAAGAAATCAAAGTAATACATATTAATGATGTTGATTATAAAACTTTTAAGAAAATCTTGTGTTATTTCTATACAGGTAAAATTGATACAAAATTAGATAGAGAAATTTTGAAAGGATACATGTGATTTTTTAATTATGAGGCATGTAATTTTATGAGTATAATTATTATGAGGTGGGAAACATTATGATGAAATATATGACAAATGGTTATTTTTTTTTTCACACTTTTTTAATTATATATATATACATATGTGTGTTGTGTGAATAGATTTATCTCATAAGCTT
Organism: Diversispora epigaea; assembly: GCA_003547095.1. NCBI lineage: Eukaryota > Fungi > Glomeromycota > Glomeromycetes > Diversisporales > Diversisporaceae > Diversispora > Diversispora epigaea. Next base: position 147,572 of record PQFF01000460.1, on the reverse strand, counting down.
TACGATAGTATCTAGATCTCAGAGTTAGCTCACAACTTCTTTGCTTGTATATAATGCGAAGATCAGCTCAGCTTATAAAATTTTTTTTCGTGAATATTAAATGAATACAGTAAATAATTGTTATGGCTGTACACATAATTGTGATAAAAAAAATATTCAAATTAATAGTAATATTGTAATTAACAATAAATTTTACTTATTCACAGAATAGATTGAGATTAATTTTATCATAATAAATAATAGATAAAAAATAATCCTTGAATTTCTGGGATGTTACATTAAATGTTAATCATAATTACCGTTGGTAAATAATTCATTCTATAAGTTTACATTTGAACATACAATTACGAAATTTTGAAAATAATATACATTTTGGGAATGTTTAAAAATGAATTTTGCAGATTTCAATGTTTTCAACGAATACAACAGTACAGTATTGAATTATATACTAAACTGTTTAAATTATCGGTATATGATTTAAAGAATGCTAAACAATATCATTATCATTAGTATCTTGAATTAATTTATTTGATTTCTCTTAATATTTGATATTCCAATATCATTTCTATAGAAATATATCAATTGAACTTTATTTTCTTTTTCAGCCGATTTCAAGTACCATTGAAATTCTTTCTCTTCATCTTTTGTGATTCTAATTCCAAGTCAATAACAATCTTCAAGTTTATTCCGTACTTTAGCAGACTCTGAAAGGTTTGTGATCTCAAAATGGGTTTGTGTGTTATTATTAAAAGAACGTCATCACTCATGACAACCAACCACGACGTGGAATATGCTTGCCTTATTATACAACTGTTAAATAATGAATATTAAAAATAATGTATAAAATTCAATAACCAATTTAATAAATATAATAATAATAATAACCACGCAGTCTCTTCTTATTTTCATTACCAAAATTTAATAAATTTTCGAGTAACTCAACTAAATATAATTAATTATTAAAAAAATATTTGTCTTGTAAAAAAAAAAGGGTTTTTATCAAAATTTCGAATCGTACCTTTTTTTCTCAAATCTAAAGTTCATCCAAATATCTTATCCATTTACGTTGTCTTTTCATAAGTTTTCATCGGAACTGACATAATTAACTACACCACTGCTCGAAGTAATTTCTTCTTTAGATTATTTGTGACGTTTATGAGATTTTGATTTCTTAAGTTTTTTAGATTTATGCTTTTTTGTTGATTCGCGACTTTTTTGAAATATGTTTTTTTTATCATCTATTTTTTTGCAAATTATNTATTTTCTTTTTCAGCCGATTTCAAGTACCATTGAAATTCTTTCTCTTCATCTTTTGTGATTCTAATTCCAAGTCAATAACAATCTTCAAGTTTATTCCGTACTTTAGCAGACTCTGAAAGGTTTGTGATCTCAAAATGGGTTTGTGTGTTATTATTAAAAGAACGTCATCACTCATGACAACCAACCACGACGTGGAATATGCTTGCCTTATTATACAACTGTTAAATAATGAATATTAAAAATAATGTATAAAATTCAATAACCAATTTAATAAATATAATAATAATAATAACCACGCAGTCTCTTCTTATTTTCATTACCAAAATTTAATAAATTTTCGAGTAACTCAACTAAATATAATTAATTATTAAAAAAATATTTGTCTTGTAAAAAAAAAAGGGTTTTTATCAAAATTTCGAATCGTACCTTTTTTTCTCAAATCTAAAGTTCATCCAAATATCTTATCCATTTACGTTGTCTTTTCATAAGTTTTCATCGGAACTGACATAATTAACTACACCACTGCTCGAAGTAATTTCTTCTTTAGATTATTTGTGACGTTTATGAGATTTTGATTTCTTAAGTTTTTTAGATTTATGCTTTTTTGTTGATTCGCGACTTTTTTGAAATATGTTTTTTTTATCATCTATTTTTTTGCAAATTATATTATCTCTCTCTCTTTCTTTCAAATTTATTTTATAAATAGATTCTACCTTCTGATGTTATTGACGAATCGGAAAAGTTTTCTGAATCACTAATACTTCGAGATCGTTTCTTCTTTGATAAATCTGATTTACCATATGGTAACCTATTTAACAAGTAAAGTTTTTTTTTTTTTAATTTAATATAATAAAAGAAAATAAGAAAAACATATATATCTCTCTATAAAATAAAATAACATTACACACTTTTCGGATTTTGGAGAATAATTCTGGGGATGGTAACCAAATAGAATAAGTTCTCTCTCGACGAATTCATCTGCGTCTGATAATAATAATAATAATAATAACAACAATAATAAAAATTTGAATATAATCATTAATATTGTGCATTGGTGAGTGAGACAAAAAATACAAATGTTATTTTTGTATAATACTTTAATTATTATTATGATTCTTGGAATGTTCAAATGAATAATAATTCTATTCTATAGAATCATTCCTAAATTTCCTTGTTCTGAGAGTTCGATTTACTTGATTTAACATATTGCTCTAAACATATCTAGCATTTTAAGTTCTTTCATTAATTCCATGTCTTCTACTTTAGAATTCATCAACGATTATTTGAAATTGTAAAGAATTTAATAACGATGGTGATGATTTTGAAATGAAAGATAAATGTAAAATATTTAAATGATATATCTATTCTCAAATTTCAATATACAAGTATAGTATTGATCCATCTCAAAAAAATTTAATAGCAAAAGATTGTGTCATTTATTTTTTAATCATTTATATAAAGTAAAATTATATATATATATTTCCTTTTTTTTCTGATGTATTAGAGATACCTGACGCCATATGTCATAATTAATTGATGTAATGCATGCATCAACCAAAATAATAATGTAATGAATAAAATAAAGATAATTTCGATACATCTTTAAATCCCACCATTTATTGTTTTATTCATTAAGAAAATATTACAAAATATACATAAAATTTTATTTTTTTTTATTTTCCACTTTTCTATCAATAAAAATTCCAAAACACTTACATTATCGTCATTTCCTGTTTGCATTAAGGAATTTACAAAATAGTATTGAATAAATAGAAAATGCACACCTCAAAATCCCAATATTTCCCACAACCTTCCAAATCTTCTTTCTTCTCAACCTACGGTTGACAATTAGTATAATAAATAGAAAAAATGCACTTCAGATCATTCTTTAACATTCTTTAATAATAATAGGAAAGCAGAGAAAAATGAAAAAGGACAAAATAGCTGAGGTTTATATAATCAACATTAGAGATGAGTTGGTGAACCTAGAACCTGGTCAAAAAACTCATTGGAATTGACAGAAGTAGATATATATATTTTTTAAAAATAATATGCTTACTTCCTTCAGAATTAGTGGATTTGAGTGAAAGTTGTAAAAAAAAAATAATACCTTCTCTCTTTCTCCCTTTAAAATCAGAATTGGCGGAGTTGGGATAATGCAATATATCCTAGGACTGGTTGCCTAGAACTGGACTGGACTGGTCTAGGACTTTTACATCCCTAGTGAGAAGTAACAATTTGGACGGTTTAGAAATTAGAACAAAAGCTAAATTGTCTAATGAAATATAACTAATATCTAGATCTTAATATTTGGTATAATCCCGAATCCGGAAATTAAAATAGGATCCCAAAATTTAAATGAGTGACAAATTAATTTTTAGACCAAATTTGTATAGTAAGGGAAAATAACAGAATTATGTTATTTCCACTAAGTAAGATATATTTTATTTCTAACTTGTTATGTGTAAAAATTTAAAAGTTTTTATTTATTGCTGGTCACAAACATCGAAGATTTATTTTTAATTTAATTTATCCCAATAAAGAAAAGATCAATTTAAAAAAAGGAATAAATATTATTATTAGCTCCTGTGAATTAATTTTGCATTTGACACAATGTTGAACTTTGGTTTAAATATAGTCGTTACAAAAAGAGAAATTTAACAATATAATATTCGTATAATATTCTGAATTTATCATACCGAAATATTCCTTAACATATTAGGCTAACATTTTACAGGCTTATCTTTGGATAACAATTTTGAATCTTCATGCAATCTAATACCGGAATTATCCTTTTTTTCTCGATTTCTAAAAATTCATTTTAATTAATATAAATATAAATAAAAAGCTTAATCATATACTATTGACTTTAGAGAATTTTTTAATTTCGAATCCGAAATTTATCTCAAATAATTAACAATAAAGGAATCAATGAGATTATAAAAAGTAGATTAACATTGTAGAAACTGACTAATTAAAATATGACTCCTACAAAATCTTCGATTCTAATTTATAATTGTAACCAATTTTTGTTTTTATAACGCAGATAAAATTTGTATATCACAGATTGAATTGTTTTTTATAATTCTTCGTTAAACTTTAATTCTCTTGTGATGTTGATTTCTATACGAATTAATAATAATAATAATTCAAAAATAGTATAAGACTGTTTGAGTTTTTCTCAGGTTTTTGATGATCATCAGCTAATGATTTTTATCCAATCACAATTGAGGATCTACGTGATATGATGCCGATCTGCGAAAAATTATTTATTTTGCTAAATATTATTTATTTTGCTAAATATTGTTGTTTTTTTTTATTATTGTGTAACAGATTGTCAGTCAAATTTTAATCTCATCCCCCGTTTTAGTGTTACACCACACTAATTCCATTGTATAATTATTTCCATTAGCTTAAGCAATTTCCTCAAATTTAATTGTTTAAAAATGCTTTTCAATTAAATAATGCAGAAAATTTGGCCGACTTGCCATTTGATTTTGTTCTTTTGATTTCATGTTATTCTGCGTCCAAAAGTAATTTTTTTAGTAAATTTTGATGAAAAAACTTTATTAAAATCAGATTCAACTTGGGACTAGTGTTATTTTTCTATCCTTTTGCAATTTAAGGAAAGGTTTAAAATAGAGATAACAAGTTTGCCCATTTTGAATAAGAATGATTGAAAAAGAGACGAGATGATAGCATATTGTTGTACGAGAAATCACAAAATAAATTTCAGTTTTTGAACTCTTTTTAAATGATTGTACGTGATTTACTTTACCCTCTAATAGGCACTATAATGAACCTCAAATACAATATAAATAATATATCAATTCTCTTTTCTTCCAATAATTTTTTGTGATATTATTAATTCAGCGAGAAAATTTTAAAAAAAAAATTGATATTCAATAAAGATCATTATTAAGAGCTAGAGTGACAAACAATAATTTAATTATCGTATAAATTTACTAAAAAAAAAATAAATAAACAAAATGGGTTTTCGATATTCAAGTCCTTTCGTTCAGGTGTTAATCGTTGGTAATTAAAAATTATTTGCAACTATAAATTAAAAATTCGTTGTATTAATTTCTTTTTTTTATGTAGGGGTAATCCTTTTACTGACCTCTGGCATGTTTAATGCCTTGAACGGTAGAAAATTTATTCTTTTGTTATTCATTCGAAAACATAACAAATAATTATTAATAATAATTACAAAATTATTTTAGGTTTGGGAGGAGGAGGTCAATTAGATACTCATGTCGCATCAAATGCAAATGTAGCTCTGTATACTACTTTCTCCGTTGGTGGTTTATTTGCCGGTCCAATTGTTAATAAATTCGGACCTTCCAAATGTATGGCCTTAGGTGGATTAACTTATGCTCTATATTCTGGATCTCTTTTATATTATAATCATAAAAAAGGTGATGTTTTCCCGATTTTCGCTGGTGGTATTCTTGGTTTAGGTAAGAAACAATTTTTTAGATTTATTATGATTATATTATATTATATTATTATTATAAAATTAATATTATATTATTGTTAGGTGCTGCTCTTCTCTGGACAGGCCAAGGCGCAATTATGATGTCGTATCCTAACGAATCTGATAAAGGAAAATTTATCGGTGTTTTTTGGGGTATTTTTAATCTAGGTAAATTACTGCACTGCTACTTATTTATACAATTACTGCTATAATATTTTATAAAATGAATGACGCGTTTCTTTATGGTTAAATAAAAGGTGGCGTTTTGGGTTCAATTGTTCCAATCGCTTTAAATTGGAATTCCACGGCCGGTTCAGTAAATGATGGAACTTATATTGGATTCATGATTCTTATGGGATTAGGAGCATTATTATGCCTAGTTTTACTTCCACCAAGCAAAGTAGTTCATGATGATGGAAAACATATTAGCATAAAAAAGTTTCCAAGTTGGAAGGAAGAAATAATTGGAGTTTTTAAATTATTTTTGGACTGGAAGATTATTCTTCTTACACCAATGTTTTTAGCAAGCAATTGGTTTTACGCATATCAGGTATTTTAATGCTTATTTTATTTATAATATTTATAATATTTCATTATTTATTTCTTTATAACTAACACACGTCACTATATTATTACATCTTTGAATCTTTATTATCGTTATTGATATAAAGTTTAATGCTGTAAACGCCTTTTATTTCAACATTCGTACAAGATCCTTCAACAATTTATGGTATTGGGCTGCTCAAATCGTAAGTGCCGCAATTTTCGGTAGACTCCTCGATGCAAACAATTTATCACGAAAGACTCGTGGAATTTATGGATTATTAATTATAGCAGTCACAGTAACTGCGAATTGGATTGGTGGATTATTTTTCCAATTAACTTTTAAACGTACTGATCAAATAGTTCCAAAGGACTTATTTGACTCGGGATTTATCGAAATATTAATACTTTATATATTTTATGGAATGAATGATGCTATGTATCAAGTATGTATTTCTGATTATTTTTTTTTTTTTATAGATTCGAGATAAAATTTGAAATTAATGATTATTTAATTATATTCATATAAATAGTGTTATGCATACTGGGTCATGGGAGCTCAAACAAACGATGTGTCTTTATTGGCAAAATATGCAGGGTATAGTAAAGAAAATAAGATAATTTCAATTCTTTAATATATTAAAAAAAAAATAATATCTAAATATTGTTATCTGAACATTCTCTTTTTAGGTATTATAAAGCTATTCAATCAGCGGGAGGAGCAATAAGCTGGAGAATTGATGCTGTAAATACTAACTTTTTGGCTGAATTTTTAATATGCTGGGTACTTTTGACAATTTCGTTTCCTTGTACATACATTGTAGTATCAAGGATTAAGAATACAAGTGAAATAAGTGAAAAAACAAAAGAATTAGTTGTAGAAAGTAAAGAAATAATTGTAGAAAGTAAAGAAGTTTGAAATTGATGAGTAATTAGGACAATTTATTATTTAATTTATTATTTAATTTATTATTTAATTTATTATTTAATTTATTATTTAATTTATTATTTAATTTATTATTTAATTTATTATTTAATTTATTATTTAATTTATTATTTAATTTATTTAGTTATATTATAATTAATTATGTATTTACGAGTATACACATAAACTGTACGGTACGAAAACGCTATCTTGTACTGTACGAATAAAAATTAGTGTGACTGTACGATTTTTTTTGTGGCTGTACGGTTGATTAATTAATATCATGTGATATGTTTTTCGAACATAACACGAATTGATCAGCTATCAATCGATATTACCGAGAAAAATGGTCTTTTTAATAAAATTTTTTTTTTAGAGACGCGTCTTTTTTTGAGAAAAATGGAAGAAAATCATACTTTCTTCGATGAAGAACGAAGAACTTATAGAAGAAGTTTAAACTTGAAAGGGAAATTACATTACTTGAAAAACGAAAACAGCTAACGAATTAATAACTATTATGTTACACATTTTATTATGGGAGTAAACAATTAATTGATGAATAAAGAACATATAATAATTAATAAATTCAATTTAAATAAATATGTGCGCTATATTTTTTTTAATAATTATTTATATTTAGTAAAAAACTTGTACTGTACGGTTTTGTTTTAATATAAAAAATACCTGTACTGTACGGTTTTTTAATATAAAAAAGTTCATACAATACAATTTAGATTATTATATAAGGGCTGTACTGTATTGTACGAATTTTGTACGTATTGTACGAATTTTGTACAAAATTTATGTAAAATCGTACAGTACAAAATAACATTTCGTACCGTACAGTTTATCGTCATACTGTGTATTTACCTCAAATAAAAAATTGACTAACCAAAAGTCGAACGCATTCACGTGCGGTCAGCACATCACATTTATTTTTTATATAAATTAATCAATATTTCACCCTAAAGAGATCATCCCTATGAAATCTTCTCATTCTTCGTGCATTTTCAAACAAATCCAATTTAATTCTCCTAAATTACGCTATAAAAATACTATTTCTTCTATTACTATTTCCAGTACTAATAATAATGTTAAATTTAATTCTAATAATGAACTTTTAAATTCAACTAATCAAGCGTTTCAAAACCTCAACGAAGAAGCTAACAAAGAAACCGATGAAGTAAAATCTGCATCCATCAATACTATCATTAAAAATTCATTTATTAAAGAAAACGATATTCCTTGGACCGGTGATGAAGATATAAAGACGACAGTATTACGAATGCTAGTTGATAAATATCCTCCCCTGAAAGTTAAAAGAGAATCAATAAAATACAATAATGCACCTGCACCACCACCTAGTTTTAGTTCTTCTATAAAAATATCATCTAATACTTATGTAACTGATGATCAATCAAAACAAAATAATAGTAATTTGCGAAAAGAAAAGATGGACAAAATACGCATAAAAAATCAATCCCGTATCATGAATGCAAAAGATGCTGCAATTGATTATTTTATTAGTAAACAACTTCCCGAGAAATCGGAAGCTAATGATGATAATCTTGATCATCACAAGAGTGAACAGACTTTACCAAGAAATATTGCAACATGGGATTCTCTTGTGGAAAGAAGAATTCAAGACGCAATTGCGGCTGGAGAATTTAATAATCTTTCTTATCATGGAAAGCCTTTACCTATAGATCCTAATGAGAATGTAAATAATTATATTTATTATTTATTATTATTCATTATATATTTTTCAAAAAAAAAAAAATAAATTAATAAAATTTTTTCCTTAAAATAACTATTTATAGAATCCATACCTTGATCGTACGGAATTCTTCATGTAAGAATAATTTATTTATAAATTGGTCAATGGATTTATTATAAATTTATTTTAATATAATTTTACTTAAATATCATTTATAACAGGAATCGACTTGTTCAAAGACAAGGAGCGGCACCAGCCTGGATCGAATATCAAAAGGAAGTTGATAATGAGATCTTTACATATCGTAAACGTATGCAAGAAAATTGGTTACGTTACAGTTTATCAAATGGTTTCTCACCAAAACAACCTAATTCAAATTGGGAAAAAAAACAATCTTCTTATTATGAGAAATTAATTCAAAAGTTAAATAGTAGATTAAGATCATATAATACAATTTCCCCTTCTGCAGTTCGTAGAAGTTATTTAAATTTACAAACCGAATTTAATAGAATGTACCAAAATATAAAAAATGAAGATATTAATGAGGAAAGAAAGAAAAATGAAAACGATAGTAATATTGAAAAGAAAAAAGAGAAAAAGAAAGAAGAAAATGATGATAATTTTTGGAGAAATTTTACAAAGAGTTTTAAGTGGATGATTGGTCATGAATTTTAATGAACGAAAATTATTTAAATCTAAAATCTTTTCTTTTTCCTCTTTATTTTGAAACAATACTAAAGACAATAATTACAATAATTACATAATAAGATTTATTATTCATATCATTCATCTACATCAAAATTAACCTAGAACTTTAACAAGGTACATATCGTCATGTTAAAGACCAAGCCAAGTATGATCATAATAATATGTAAAAATTGAATTATAATTTAATAGGGGGTATAATCAACTCTCGATAAATGCACGTGCATTCCCTCTTTAAATGATTTACCCCAGTATCACCAGAAATTTTTCTACCCCCCACATGATATTTTATGTAAATTTCGGGGGTTAGGGTTAGGGTTTGTCAGGGGTAATATATTTATCACCGTGTGTCACATCCTTCGAATATCGATTTTTATTAAATATCCTGGGGACAGAGAATTTTTTTACATGCGGAAACCATATTTGTCACCCAACATTCATCACCCTATTTTCTTCACGTGAATATAACATGTGAGATCACCCGCCAATTATGGACCAATTAAATTCAGAAAAAATCATCTCCACGTGAAATTTATGTGGGGGGTAGAAAAATTTCTGGTGATACTGGGGTAAATNCTTTTTCCTCTTTATTTTGAAACAATACTAAAGACAATAATTACAATAATTACATAATAAGATTTATTATTCATATCATTCATCTACATCAAAATTAACCTAGAACTTTAACAAGGTACATATCGTCATGTTAAAGACCAAGCCAAGTATGATCATAATAATATGTAAAAATTGAATTATAATTTAATAGGGGGTATAATCAACTCTCGATAAATGCACGTGCATTCCCTCTTTAAATGATTTACCCCAGTATCACCAGAAATTTTTCTACCCCCCACATAAATTTCACGTGGAGATGATTTTTTCTGAATTTAATTGGTCCATAATTGGCGGGTGATCTCACATGTTATATTCACGTGAAGAAAATAGGGTGATGAATGTTGGGTGACAAATATGGTTTCCGCATGTAAAAAAATTCTCTGTCCCCAGGATATTTAATAAAAATCGATATTCGAAGGATGTGACACACGGTGATAAATATATTACCCCTGACAAACCCTAACCCTAACCCCCGAAATTTACATAAAATATCATGTGGGGGGTAGAAAAATTTCTGGTGATACTGGGGAAGATCTTTAAATGTACCCTATTTTCTAGTCCCACCAATAACATTTATAAAATTACCCTCTATAAATGCATTCTTTCTATAAATTCTGGTCCCCAAGCGTTTATAGTAAGTTGACTGTATTCATATTCACAAAAAAAGAATATGATAACGTTAACAAAATGTATAACAATTAAAATTTTAAAACAATTAACATGAATTAATAAAAAAGTAATAACACCAAGGATTGAAGAATACTAAGTGGAAGTAAGGAGCATTAAATGGAAAAAAAAAAAGAGGTGAATAATTGTTTACTAGTGAAATCAAAATTACCTTTGAATAATGCATATCAAACTATATTGTATAACTTATGCAGTATATACATGAATTTTTATTACCAGAGAATAAATTAAAAAAAATTAAAGATCTAATCAATTATTGATAGATAACAATGTAAAGAAAATTAATCTGGCAAGATGAATCTATATCAGATTAGATCTGATTACAATATAAAGTTTAAAGTTTATGTTTTGCATAAATAAATTAAGAAAGTTTGACAATAATATTTGTCTGTAAAAATAAATAAATATTACAAAATATTTGTCTGTAAAAATAAATATTACCAAATATTTGCATAATTGATAGTTAAAAGAACGCAAGGCAGGGGCACGTAAAAATAAAAAATATTTATCCACAACACTGGATCATCAGTTAAATTTGGTTAAGTTAAATTTACCAAAGGAACTATCAATTACAATTTTGAATTGATATTTTGAAATTGTTAATCATTTTTTTATTAGCACGTTTTTCATGAGTGAAACGATACTTGACATTTCAAAATTCTTTTAATAAAATTTTTTCTTCCTTTTGGAAATTTTTCTCTGACCTCACATGATCGATATATTATTTAGATTATATTAATTTAGTTAGTTTTCCCGCGATAATATGAAAGTAATAAAATAATTAATGAAAAAAAATATTATTAAGAATAATATAAAATAATATAAAATAATATAAAATAATATTAATGAATTCACATTTTGCAAGTCTTGACTCTATTCGAAATGCGATATTATTTGTCTCGGATTTTATTATATATGCTTAACATTTTTTTTAAAATTTTAAAATTTTCAATTCTCTTTTTCAGTTAATATGAGAAAATTAGGGTTCAAACAATTTATAATTTAAAATATTATTTGTTTTATTTTAAATTCAAATTATTTCGTATAAATGAAATAAAGATTCTAAAGGTATGAATTTTCAACTACTGCCTCCAATTAGTGCACCACCAAAAACGCAAACTTCTGAGATTAAACCAACATTCATACAATCAACGCCAACATCACAAGCAACACAAACAACACAAACGTCACAAACAGCACAATCTTTTACAACAACTCCTACATTAAAACCTTCTTCAACACCTGAAAAATCTGCTACTACATCTACATCTACATCGCAAACTCACGGTTTAGTAACCCCGATTGCATCATCTTTGTATTCTTTTACACCTCAAGTTTCACCAGCTAATAGAAATAATCCAAATAGTTCAAATAATTCAAATAGTTCAAATAGTTCATTTGGATTAATAATTGGAATATCAGTAGGTTTGGTATTTGTGATAGGATTAATTGGTTTTTTTGTAAGAAGGAAAATAAATGTATTAAAAAGTTATAAACGACGTAACAATGATGATTTCAATAGTATATTTAATGCTACTAGTTCAACACCACATAGCAATTTTTCCAGAGATAGCGTTGCAATAAATAAAAAAACCAAAATCAGAAATGCAATTGCGGGTGCTAATAATAACAATAGCAATAATAATAATAATAATAATAATAATAATAATAATAATAAAGTTGCAAAACCAAGAGAGCGCAGTGCACGAAAATTTTCACATGATAAAGGCGTTAATTCTAATAATCCACGAAATCCAGATTCAAAAGTTGCCGTTAATTATCCAAGTTCTGGATCAATACCAATAATAATTAGAGGTAATAATGGTCGTAGTAATAATCATTCATCACAAAGAGGAGGTCTTTCTTCTCCACCTGTAGCAACATATCAAACTTCTCAACCATCTCAACCATCTCAACTATCACAAATGTCTAAACCAATGGGAAAACCATACGGACAAAGTGCACTAACAACTCACCAGTATTATCAACAACCACCACCTTCATCTTATAATCCGAATATGAGAAATAATTCCAATAATCCGATGTATTATGGAAATAATCCAAATAATCCAAATAATCCAAATAACCCGATGTATTCAAATAATCCAAATAATCCAAATACTCCAAATAATCCGATGTATTCTGGAAATATTAATCCAAATAATCCGATGTATTCTGGAAATAATATTCCAAATAACCCGATGTATTCTGGAAATAATTCCAATAATCCAAATAATCCGATGTATTCTGGAAATAATTATAATAATCCAAATAATCCAAATAATCCGATGTATTCTGGAAATAATTATAATAATCCAAATAATCCGATGCATTCTGGTAATCAAGTATTATATAGAAGCAATAATGGAAATAATGAATACTTTTATTACTAAATATGATGATTTTTTTTTCTTTTGAAATACAAATAATAATAACTTTAATAAACTCTATTTACTTAATATTACAAAATACTTGTGTATATATTACTTTACTCAATAAAATAGAAAAATATAATGTACAATATAAAATATAATATAATGTGATGATGTGATACCATTATTACACGAATTTTTGGGATTATCCAGATCCTCGAACTTGAGATAAAGATAAAAAATAATAAAGAATTTAAAAAGCTCGGAATTTTATCATATTAACTAACTTCCAACCTCTAAGTAAAGTGTTCAGCACCATATTTCACATACATTTATATTTTTTTATAAGACTTTATTAAGTAAGTTAAGGCATTTCGCCTGATAATTTATTTTATTATTAATGCTTAAAATAATCGTTTTATTATGTTTTATTTTTTTGTTTAGCTTAGTACTACATAACTTAGGGGCAACGGTTGTACTTCGAGAAATTTGAGCTGTAATTTAAGCGCTTTTGTTAAGTTAAGTTGTGCAGCAAGTACGAACGTATTTAGATATTAATTTTTGCTATGCTATCTTGAAAGCTTTATGTGATATTCATGATTTTACGTTATTTTGAAAATAAAAATAAATATTTGACATGCGTTTCAATGTATTGAAAAATGACGACTTTGTAAATGGATATTTCTCTGTTGAAACTTTACCCAGCATGTGATATTTACTTTAAAAAATTTCATTTAATATTAAGATCTCAAATTTCATTCTATTAAACAAAGAAACTATTAAATATATTTTAAAAATAGAAATTAAGAGCAATCAATTATTAATGCATATAAATAAAAATGGAAATTTATTTGTTGTGATCTCCGTAAATGTTTAGAGCGGAAATGGCGCGATTTTAGGCTACATTGCATTATTTCCTTTTTATTTCCTTTTTATTTGTAGATTAGATTTTGTAATCTTGAAATGAGAAAGTATAAAAATGTCATTTCTCCTGAGTGGAATGAATGAATGAATTGAATTCTATCGCAAAAAAATAATAATAAGGAAAATTATAAAATTATTAGGAAAATTGTAAAAAATAAAAAATAATGGAAGAAAATCAATATATTTATCCTTCAAAGGGAAAGGATTCAAAAAATTTAAAAGGAAAATTGAATGAAATTTTACCAAAGATTCCATATTATGTGGTTGATTACTTTAAATCTCTTTTTCCCATTTTCAAATGGATACATCGTTATAATTTAACATGGTTAACTGGTGATTTAATTGCCGGTATAACTGTTGGTACTGTGTTAATACCTCAAGGAATGGCTTACGCTAAAATTGCTCAATTAAAACCGGAATATGGTCTCTATTCTTCATTTATCGGTGTATCGATTTATTGTTTCTTCGCTACCTCGAAAGATATCACTCTGGGTCCAGTGGCTGTAATGAGTTTACTTATGGGTCAAGCCATAAGTAAACTTGTGGATATATATCCTGGTCTTACTCCTGAAGCTATTGCAACTTCTTTATGTATTCTCTCGGGGTTACTTGCATTAATTATTGGTTTATTACGACTTGGTATTTTGGTTGAATTTATTCCCTCACCAGTTATTGCTGGTTTTACCACTGGATCTGCTATCACTATTGCCGTTGGCCAGATAGCAAAATTACTCGGAATCCCTAAGATAGATAATAAAAAACCTACTTATCTGGTTTTAGGAAACACTCTTAGTCATTTAAATCAAATTAGAATAGATGCTGCTTTAGGCGCATTTAGTTTAATTTATTTATACGTTATAAAATATGGTTGTGTGTATCTTGGTAAACGCTTCCCCTCACGTGAAAGATTCTTCTTCTTCATAAGCATCATTCGTATTGGTAGTTTAATTGTGATATGTACTTTGTTCGCTTTTCTTCTCAATTTAAACAATCGAAAAGATTTAACAAAAAGTCCCATATCAATTTTGACATATGTTCCTTCTGGATTTAAGCATATAGGAGTACCTGATATTAGTATTTCAATGATACAGAAGGTTGGATCATATATTCCTAGTTCGACTATTATTTTGGTCTTAGAACATATTGCTATTGCTAAAAATTTTGGAAGAATTAATGACTACAAAAGTATGCATTTAAAAAAAAAATACTAAAAGAAAAAACACGGGGGGAGAGGGAGTGACACTTTTTGCTTAAAAAATTTATTATTATTATTATTTCTCTTTACAATTATTATTTATTAGTTAAGCCAAGTCAAGAACTTATCGCTATTGGTGTCACCAATATAGTTGGTTCGTTCTTTGGTGCATATCCCGCTACAGGTTCATTTTCACGTACTGCCATTAAAGCAAAATCTGGTGTGAGAACTCCATTAGCTGGTGTATTCTCGGGTGTGTTGGTCATCTTGGCATTATTTGTTTTAACTCCTGCNTAGTCATTTAAATCAAATTAGAATAGATGCTGCTTTAGGCGCATTTAGTTTAATTTATTTATACGTTATAAAATATGGTTGTGTGTATCTTGGTAAACGCTTCCCCTCACGTGAAAGATTCTTCTTCTTCATAAGCATCATTCGTATTGGTAGTTTAATTGTGATATGTACTTTGTTCGCTTTTCTTCTCAATTTAAACAATCGAAAAGATTTAACAAAAAGTCCCATATCAATTTTGACATATGTTCCTTCTGGATTTAAGCATATAGGAGTACCTGATATTAGTATTTCAATGATACAGAAGGTTGGATCATATATTCCTAGTTCGACTATTATTTTGGTCTTAGAACATATTGCTATTGCTAAAAATTTTGGAAGAATTAATGACTACAAAAGTATGCATTTAAAAAAAAAATACTAAAAGAAAAAACACGGGGGGAGAGGGAGTGACACTTTTTGCTTAAAAAATTTATTATTATTATTATTTCTCTTTACAATTATTATTTATTAGTTAAGCCAAGTCAAGAACTTATCGCTATTGGTGTCACCAATATAGTTGGTTCGTTCTTTGGTGCATATCCCGCTACAGGTTCATTTTCACGTACTGCCATTAAAGCAAAATCTGGTGTGAGAACTCCATTAGCTGGTGTATTCTCGGGTGTGTTGGTCATCTTGGCATTATTTGTTTTAACTCCTGCTTTCAGTTATATACCTGATGCGAGTTTAAGGTAATTTTAATTTCCTTCATGTGATAAACGAAATGAATTCAACTTTTAACAATTTAAAATTTAATCACTTCGTTTATATATATAATAGCGCAATTATTATTCACGCAGTACTAGATTTAATATCACCATATTCATATGTTAAACAATTATGGGAAATTCAATGTATAGTTTTGTTCTCTATTTATATTATGCAGATATTTTTTTTTACTACTTTTTTTATTAAATATTATATCACTTTTTTTTTTTTTTAGTTTGGGATTTCATAACTTTTATTTTAGGAGTAATAGTCACAATATTTGTTTCCACTGAAGTAAGTATGAGATATATTATTATTCAATAAATTTTATAATGTTAAAGAAAAAATTTTTATTTGTAGATGGGTATTTATGTTTCTACGGGATTTGCACTTTTGATATTACTCATAAGATTGGCACGTCCAAGACTTGATATTATCGGTCATCTCACAATTATTAATGATGATAGTGATATGTCCCAAAAACATGTTTACGTTCCTCTCCGTAAAGAATTTCCTACAGCTGTTCCTCCTCCCGATGGTGTTTTAATCTTTAAATTTGAAGAATCATTAACTTACCCTAATTCTTCTTATATTGATTCTCGAGTGATTGATCATGTGAGGTTAAAGACTCGACGAGTGAAAAAAGTTGCCGAAAAAATTGGTGATCGTCCTTGGAATGATGTTGATGATAAAAAAAAAGCTAAGGAAGAAAATGCAAAATTACCTCAATTACGTGCTGTAATATTTGATTTATCAGCAGTAAGTGTAATTGATTCAACGGGAATGCAAGCATTACTTGGAATTAAAAGTGAATTAAATAAACATGCCGGATATCCAGTTGAATATCATTTTGCTTGCATTAACACAAAGTCAATTCAAAGAAATTTGATAATGTGTGGATTTGGGACTTTAGGTGGAGGTGGGAACTTGAAAGATGTACATGATAGTGGCGATTTAGAAGCAAATAATATTAATAATAATGCAGAAATAAATGATGAAAAAAATGACGTAACAATTTTAGACGACACGACACAAAGTAGTAGTTGTTCTTCAATGAAAACGGGTAAGCGATTTTTCCATTTTACGTTACAAGAAGCCGTAACTGCTGCCACAAATGGTAATAAGATAAAAAAAAGTGATCGGGATCAAATTATGTAAAGTTGTTAATATTACGAAATGAGGGAAGAAAAAGGATGGACAATGTAATTATTATTGTATTTTTTTTATTCTTTTCAAAAATTCTTTATATTTGATTTATTACTGTAATTTTATTTTTGTAAATTGCGTCGAATAAAATTTTTTATTATCACAAGAATTTCTATAATATTATGTTATTTGATGGGATTTCTAATGCGTGCTAAAAATTCCAAACTCAATCATAATTATTATAAAGCATTTAAAAAAATTAGCGAAGGATCAGCTGTAAAACAAAAATTTGACCCAGAATTAAATTCAACAGAATTATTAGAATTATTTATTAATATTATTAGAAAATAATCAAAAAAAAACCCAAACAAGAAAAAATCAAAAAGTTACTCTGAAAATTAATAGTCCTTATTAGAAATAATCGAAAGACCAAAGAAATCTTTAAGCAATTAAAAACTTTTATTTTTCATTCATCATATATTCCTTCTTTTGCTGCTCTTTTGCATTCTTTTTCAATCATTTTCAGATCATCTTGCAGCTCATAAAATGCCTTAATTTCTTCTAAAGACTTAGAACCTTCCCCATAAATATTATTAATTTTTTCTAAATTTTGTTTATGCACAATTGATGATTGAGTGCCGGAAATTTCTGCTAGAAGTTCTTCAGCCTTTGCAGAACTTTGACTAAGTGATGCATTTAATTCATTATAAACTTTCATCTGACGATTGAAGTGTGCACATAATTCATGATAACTACTTAGAGTTTCTACTTGATATTTACTTTGATTTGTACTATTTGCAGGGAAAATGTCACCTTTGGCTGTATTTGCTATAGTATTTAAAGCAGGTGTGGCTGTCACAGATTTGGTTTTACTGACAGACGTGACTGCTGTAGATTTGGTTGCATTTGTAGACGTGGCTGTTGAAGATTTGGGTGTAGCTGATGAAGATTTGGTTGCATTTGTAGATGTGGCTGCTGAATATTTGGTTGCATTTGTAGATGTGGATGCTGAAGATTTGGGTGTAGCCGCTGAAGATTTGGTTGCATTTGTAGACGTGACTGCTGTAGATTTGGTTGTATTTGCAGACGTGACTGCTGTAGATTTGGTTGTATTTGCAGACGTGACTGCTGTAGATTTGGTTGCATTTGTAGACGTGACTGCTGTGGATTTGGTTGTATTTGTAGACGTGGCTGCTGTAGATTTGGTTGTATTTGTAGACGTGACTGCTATAGATTTGGTTGTATTTGTAGACGTGACTGCTGTAGATTTGGTTGTATTTGTAGACGTGACTGCTGTAGATTTGGTTGTATTTGTAGACGTGACTGCTGTAGATTTGGTTGCATTTGCGGACGTGACTGCTGTGGATTTGGGTGTACTGGCAGATATAGTTGTCCCAGCAGGTGTAACGACAGATGTAGTGGTTTCCATTTCTGTAGTAGATAAAGATGTACCTTTTTGATTTACAGTTTTGATACCACGAGTGGAATTTTTAGAACCAATAGGTCTTCCTCTCCGACCTCGTGTAGCATTTAGTGATTGATCTCCTGATGTGGCTGAGACATTAGTTGTTATTGTTTTTGCTCCACGACCTCTACCACTTCCGCCACCTCTGTTTCCTCGACCACCGCGTGTTGTTTTTCCACCACGAGTTGTTTTTCCACCTCGGGTTGATTTTCCTTCAGATAATTGCACACCATTGGAACTCTCCGTAATAACTGAAGGTTCAAAATTAACTGCTGGATAGTTAACAGGCACCTTTTTTTCTGGTGGATGTGGTCTTTCGGGTGCATCTTTAGGTAATCCTAATTTATCAGCTATATAATTCATTTTTTGAACAACATTTTGTTTTTGTGATGAATTGTATGGTCCAAAATTATAGGGATCTAATTTTAACCACGCTTCTCTTTTAAGTTTCCAAACCCCATTTTTTTTTATTGCATGCTATTAAAAAAATAATTGTTAAATCAAAATATTAAATGATATTAAAATATATAGAATATCTTGATTTATTTACCCCATTTAATACATGTTCAACATTCAATATTGAATCCTTAACTCTAATTGCAATTTGGTTAGTATTAAGATCCTCAACTGCAATAAGATGAGTAACTCTTTTTATAAGAGGAATTCCTGGTTCATTATTATTATCATTTCTCATAAATGCTGGAGGTGGAAGACCAGGTCCTATATATGTTACAACTTTTGATGTACTAGCAGTTGCATCTTTTCTCTTCACTTGTTTTTTAACAATACTCTTTCCTTTTGATTTTACAACTTCAGGATCTGGACGGAAGTCTGTAAGCATTACAACTCTAAAAAGACAGAAAAAAGATATATATTTATTTAGAGAAATTAAAAGATTAAAAAATTTGTAAAAAAGTAATTACTTTTTCTTTTCTTTCTCCCTTTTAAATTCTTCATTTCGGATTTTAAGATTTCTTTTTGCACGTTCAAGTTTGGCATCAAGATTAGTCTGATCAGTACTTCTTGCTTGATAAAGTATTTTTCCAACTATATCCATCTGATAATCATTCTTTTCAACAAGAATTGAATTTTTTTCTGAGATATCTTTTGTAAAAGAGATTTTATCTTTTCCACCCAAATTTATATGCTAAATTCAATAAATAAAAATATAAATAAAATATAGAAAAAAAAAATTTAAAATAAATAAATAATTAGTTAATTAATTTATAAATAATTACAATGCCATGAGAAAAGCTTATTTTCATGCCCTTGTCTCCAGCCATAAGAATTTTCTTTAAGACAGATTGTGGCATCTTCAATCCAATACATTTTTTTATTGGACTTCCACCTAAAATATATCTAGTAAGAGTAAGATTGTTTTTCTTCACAGGTCCCTTTTCTAATTCTTTTCCTGGTACAAATTCTAATTCTTTTTCCAGTTCCTCTTCAAATTCCTCTTCTAGTTCCTTTTCAAATCCCTCTTCAAATTCTTTTGATAGTTCATCATATTCAGGAACAGATAACATAGAATTCTCACCAAGTTCCCTTTCTAATTCCTTTGATAAGTCTATTTCCATTTCATCCACTTCAGGAGCTTCAGAGGTTTCAGGAGGGAAAATTTCATTCTGCTGTAAAGGTATTGTATCCGTTGTGTCAGATATATGTACTTTTCCTCCTCTTGTGGATCTCACCTTCCCTCGTCCCCTTGCACTAGTTGATGCTACTGTATTTTTATGTATACCACCTTCTCTCGTTGTATGAAGTTGTTGCTCTGAAGCTGAAGTTGAACTAGATTTCCCACCTCTATTTGGAGTTCCACCTCGTCCACTTCTCCCTCGACCACCTCTATACGAAAATCCACCTCTACCTCCTCTATTCAATACGCTCGAAGCTCCTTTTATTCCGTTGTTCATACCCTTTATTGTTTATTGTAAATAGAAAATAAATTCTTTCGAAAAAGAGTTTTAAAAGAGTTTCCTTCAAACCTTAACGATTTTTTTTCATTGGTTATCTTATATCACATGATTTAAGATAAAAAAATTTTATTTTAAAGATTTCGATCGAATAATTTATTATATTTATTATTTATTATACAATTTCGTTACCATAATATTAAAAAACAATAGATATGTTTAAACATGAATAGGAGAACATTTCGTGTTCATTTAACTTCTATTAATTCCTACTTATTTTCACGTTCACTTCCCCTTCCTTCGCTTCCTGGGTTAAACGTTTATACTTTCCATAAAAAATTCAAATATTTCTCGAATATCCACAATAATGGTTTTAAAAATATCAACTTTCAACCTCGTTTTTTCTCAAATTCACCAATCTTAAATGTTGTAAATTCACCATTACAAAAACCTCGTATTAATGAAGAGATTGGACATGCATTTATTAAGCTTGTTGATATAGATGGTAAATTACAGGGCGTTAAAAAATTAGAAACTGTATTACAAAGTTTTGATAGGAATGTATTAATGTTAGTGGAAGTGGATAAAAAGGTAAATCCACCAGTATGTAAATTGATGCCCAAAAAAACTTTTTATAGAAAGAAAAAGGAAGCGAAGGAAAGAGAAAAGGAAAGACCAATAAAGCCGAATACTAAAGAATTACAAATTCATTGGAAAGTAGAAGACAAAGATTTGCGTTTTATGCTTAAACGGGCGAAAGAATGGTTGAATAAAAAATATAATGTATCAATTACTATTTCATATAAAGGATTACAAAAAAAGAGATGGGAACAAAACAAAAGTTTATTAGATACTATTTATAATGAATTAACACCATATACGAAAGAGATCAGAGAACCTAAATGGATTGGTACAACAGTTCATGCAGATATGGTAGGTAAAGGAATAAATGATTTTGGCGATGATGATCTCAAAGAAAAGAAAATATTGAGACCTATGAACAGTGAAGAGAAACCATCACAATTACCGTCAAGACCTTTGATAGGTAGAGAAAGTTCAGATTGGAGGAGTAAAGAGGCATCCGATAGATATCGGTCGCCACCACCACAACTACTACCATCGAGACCTCCGATAGGTAGAGAAAATTTTGATTGGAGGAGTAAAGAAACATCTGATCTTAGAGATAGACATCGACCACCAACACTACCGACACCAATATTACCACCACCACCATTAGAAAGAGAGCGACCATTAAAACCATCACAATCACCAATAAGCAGGGAACAAAGGTCATTAATAAGCAGTGACAAAATGGACCGTATAAGTGACGCGAGACCACCATCAAGATCACTAATGGAAAGAGACAATTCAGAGCGGATGAGTGATGAAAGGTTACCATTAAGACCACCATTAATAGGTAGAGACAATTCGGAGCGGATGAGTGATGAAAGGTCACCATTAAGACCACCACTAATAGGTAGAGACAATTCGGAGCGGATGAGTGATGAAAGGTCACCATTAAGACCACCATTAATAGGTAGAGACAATTCGGAGCGGATGAGTGATGAAAGGTCACCATTAAGACCACCACTAATAGGTAGAGACAATTCGGAGCGGATGAGTGATGAAAGGTCACCATTAAGACCACCATTAATAGGTAGAGACAATTCGGAGCGGATGAGTGATTAAAGGTCACCATTAAGAACACAATTAAGAGGTAGAGACAAAC
>PQFF01000460.1:45194-124774 GCA_003547095.1 Diversispora epigaea | reverse complement strand
TAATGGGTAGAGACAATTCGGAGCGGATGAGTGATGAAAGGCCACCATTAAGACCACCATTAATAGGTAGAGACAATTCGGAGCGGATGAGTGATGAAAGGTCACCATTAAGACCACCATTAATAGGTAGAGACAATTCGGAGCGGATGAGTGATGAAAGGTCACCATTGAGACCACCATTAATAGGTAGAGACAATTCAGAGCGGATGAGTGATGAAAGGTTACCATTGAGACCACCATTAATAGGTAGAGGCAATTCGGAGCGGGTAAGTGATGAAAGGTCACCATTAATAGGTAGAGACAATTTAGAGCGGATGAGTGATGAAAGACCACCACTTAGACCATCACTAATGGGCAGAGGAAATATGAGAGAAAGGCCATCACTAATGGGCAGAGAAAATATGGAACGAATGGGTGGAAGACCAATAATAAACAGAAACTATGATCTTGATGACTTTAGTTTTGATTATGATGATTAAGAAGATTAAATAGATTATGAATATAAAAGAAATTGTTGACAGAAAAGAAATAAGAAAATAAAATTTCCAAAAAATCTGGATTTTTGAATAAAATATTTATTAATAATTAATTTGAAATTCCAATTTTGTACATTGATAAATAATCCCATTCCCTTTGAACTTTTAAAACTTTAAATGCTTTACGCATATATATATTTATATATATAATATAATAATACATTAATATTTATTTTAACATCATTTACATAATTTCTTATATTTCAAATAATAATTTCTATTATAATAAAGTTACAACCTTTTTTTTTAGAATTTTTATCAATATCAAAAAAAAAATGCATGTACTTTGGAATTAATGGCATCCCACAATTTCCCTTTCACCAATTGATGTTCCCGAAAGTGTATGTTTTCCGAAAAAAAAATACCCTAAACCTGCTCCAATTACCAAACTAATTATAAGGAAACCATTAAATGTCATAAAAATCAACATAAGGAAAAATGATAAAAACACTTGAATGGAATAAATAACTGATCGAATGAATTGTTGAATGTAAGTTACTCTAGTAAAATTAAGGAAATAATAATAATAGTGATAAAATATAAGTAAAATATTTAAAATACGAAAAATTTCATCAAAAGAAAAGGAAATTATAAATAAAATGATAATATACCTGACAAAACGATTATTATTATTAACAGTCGAACTATTTGAAGAATCGCCTCCTTCTAATTCTCGATGCGCAGCAGAATATATTTTTAGATCATATTTCCTTGATAAATTTCTCAAAACTTCAAAGGATACCGCAAGTAGAAGGACGATAAGACAAGAAAAAATCAAGGAAGGAACGGAGTTTGCACTCCACCAAGAGAAAACGATGCAAACATTTTTGGTTTCCCAATTCCAAAGCATCTAATTTACAATATTTAAAATATATTTAAAATATTTTCATTATTTATAATATATTTAAATATATATTTAAAATATTTGCATTATTTGAGATATTTAAAATATTTGCATTATTTGAGATATTTAAAATATTAATTAATAATATTTTTTTTTGGAAAGACATTATTAAAGAATACTTACATGAGAATTGCATGTAGAGTTACCTCCATGGCCTTCATGGCCTTCATTTTCAGTTGAATTCATTAAAAAAAAATTAATAAACGAATAAATAAATAAACGATGCGAATTAAAGGAATTAAAGAGCAAATGAATTTGTGGTGGTTTAAAAATCTTTTTTATCGAAAACAATAATGTAACACATAATAATAACAGTGCATTCCTTTAATCATTATTTGCGATATTCTTAGAATTTTATCTAAAAACAAGATCCACGTGATGCAAATATCAAGAACACAAAAGTATCGTTTTTGATAGACCTATGGTTGTTTTTTTTGATATACTACTTTTTTTAACTAATTAAATTGCATCACGTTACTTAAAAATAAGTGGATCAAAAACGGTACCTTTTCATCAAGAGTGATTTGCTAATTAGGAATTTTCATAAATGATTGAAAAAAGAAAATTGATATGTCAATCAGAGATTCTTGGGAAGATTATGCACAATTTAGTTTATTTGTTTTTACAACTTGAATATTTTTAGTAAAATGCCATTTTTGACAAAACTAATACTTACAAACTATGCAATTAATTAACAAACCAATTTTTGTGACTGACTTTTTTATAAAAAAAAAATATCCCTTATTTACTTATTTTGGACCTTTGTCCGTATGGTCCAGGTGATCGGAAAATTTCGCACGAGAAATTGAGGTGACAAACGGGGTATACAGATAAACTGTACGGTACGAAACGCGACTGTACGATTAATTTTCTATATTATATTATCGTACGTAACACAAAATAATATTTTATACCTGTGACCCGAAATATAAAGCAAATTCCGTTGACCAAATTTTACTTCTAATCTAACTAACCTCAACCTTAACTAACCTAACCCAACAGCCCTAACAACCCTAACCCTAACAACCCTAACCTTAACTAATCCTAACCTAACTATTCCTAATCCTCCTGATCAGTTAAGGATTGTACGAATTTTGTGCACTTTTTTTGTAAAATCGTACAGTACAAAATAGCGTTTCGTACCGTACAGTNAGAGATTCTTGGGAAGATTATGCACAATTTAGTTTATTTGTTTTTACAACTTGAATATTTTTAGTAAAATGCCATTTTTGACAAAACTAATACTTACAAACTATGCAATTAATTAACAAACCAATTTTTGTGACTGACTTTTTTATAAAAAAAAAATATCCCTTATTTACTTATTTTGGACCTTTGTCCGTATGGTCCAGGTGATCGGAAAATTTCGCACGAGAAATTGAGGTGACAAACGGGGTATACAGATAAACTGTACGGTACGAAACGCGACTGTACGATTAATTTTCTATATTATATTATCGTACGTAACACAAAATAATATTTTATACCTGTGACCCGAAATATAAAGCAAATTCCGTTGACCAAATTTTACTTCTAATCTAACTAACCTCAACCTTAACTAACCTAACCCAACAGCCCTAACAACCCTAACCCTAACAACCCTAACCTTAACTAATCCTAACCTAACTATTCCTAATCCTCCTGATCAGTTAAGGATTGTACGAATTTTGTGCACTTTTTTTGTAAAATCGTACAGTACAAAATAGCGTTTCGTACCGTACAGTTTATCGTCATACGCTAGGAAAGTCTTAAAAGCTTTGAGTTTGTAAGGTTTGAGTTCGTCAGGTGTGGTGTATTTTATGTATTTTGTGTATTTTATGTATTTTATCACCTTGCACTAGTGTAAGCGTGAGTCTTTGTTGACATAATATATGCTTTAAATGCTTATAATAATTTTAAATAACATTTTATTTTTAAATGTTTTAAAGAAATTAAATTTTTTCTCTTATACAATGAAAATCTTGCACATCTATTGTACCCCACATTTTTATTTTTACAATTGGGACAATTGGGGTTAGATCAGATCTCACGTGAGAGTAAAAAGCGGAAAATTTTCTGATGAATATTTTGGAAGATTTTGTCATTAGAACGCATTTATTGAAATTTGAATTCGAATGAAATTGGGGCTGTTGATTAACATATGATAAGTTAATTAATAAACTTGCTAAAAAAAAGAATTCATATTTATCCAACAAACCTTCATTCGGTAGAAATTTATAATTTAAATTAAAAGAAAATGTTTCCTCAACGGATGGAGATTCGACTCTCTTTGGTTTCGGTCCCCGTTTTTTCTGAGGTTTAAAAGTGCAAATTTCCTTACGATTTTGGCATCGAACGCACTCTGTTTCAGAAGGCCTAATACACCTTCTGGCTATAACACAATTAGTGCAAGCATGAGTAGAATGTTTTCTGGTCATAGGTAAAAAAAATATATTCTGAAAATTTTGTAATTTTTTTTGTAATTTTTTTTTGTAATTTTTAATTTAAAATTTAACAAGAAGTTCCTAAGCTCTCTTTTTATAGTACTTCAATATAAAAATTATTATTGGGAGCAAAGTTCGTATTAAGTCGATTTGTGAATTTCGAATAAATTATTCCTTACTACTTATTTGCTGTTAATAAATCATCACGTTAATTGTTATCTTATCAAAAATGAAGTTTACGTGTTGTTCTGATCTGAATAATAGCATTATATGTAACACCTAAGCGGAATATTAAAAATTTCATTTACAAACTTTAAGGCTGTGTAGATTTATAATAAGTTGTACATATTTCTGCAGAGATGGCATTTTAATTATTAGAAAATAAAAAAAAACAATTGTTTTGAATGGAATTATTGTTTAGTTATTTTCCTATTTTATATTATTACACTTATTACACTTTACATATAATTAAAAGACTCTTAATGAATAAATTAATTCTTAACGTATAAATGATAGCGATATGACTTTGAATCCAAAAAAATAAAAATTTTCGATTACAAAAAATTAGTTCAAAATTTTATTGAACCCAATGAGCAGTTAGTAAATAATTACAATATAAAATGAATGCACCACAAAACATATTTCTGTATATATTTTTTACTGTAAACAAATTAAAATTTTTTTCCCAGTATTAATATTTGAAAATATTCTGCTACATAAAAGGGATGAGCGGGGGCATGACCATCAGTTGCTTTAGGTAACACTAGGGCAACAATGAGTCGGGCGGTTAGGTTAAGAGCTTTATTAAATATAGGATTTTATTTTCATGTATCTAGATTACTAGTCAATTAACCAATTAAAGTTTAATAAAGCATGATTCGATTGGAATTTAAAAAAACAAACATACATAGATAAATACATTAGACTATAATATAGTCACTGTACTGTATTGTATATTTATGATATGATTTCTAAAGTTGGTTCTTGAGTTTTTATTCATTCATTCATTCAATTAAATTTATTTTTTAAAATACTTTAGTTAAAATCTAAAATTAGAAAATAAAAAAAGTTAATTGCATGAAAATAATTAAATGATTAATTGAATTATTCAACAGAATTAAACAGAATTAAATAGAATTAAATGTACTTCGATTATCAAATATAATTACTTATACATCTATATTATCTTTTTTATTCATAAAAGTATTTATCATAATGGTAGTAATGCAGGTTTATTTACAATTTTTAAAATAGTTTTATATAATGTGCCGGTCCATGACCACGATTTAAAAAAACCTTCTTAATTTCATTCATACTCATCATTACATTTTCTTCTTCAATGGTTAGAAGTTTTTATTTTATCTCTATCCTCAACTATATTCCAATATAAATACTTTTTGAATTGGCTATAAAAGAATTCAAATCATCCTCCAGCGAAATGAATTCAAGAATTGGTGACATGGCATGGTAAAAGAGTTGGTGGTAATTTTGTTTGGGAGAATAATATTTTATTGCTGGCTGGTGGAGTAGAAATAAATCCATTGATGAATATTTTAGAAAGAAATATGAAAAGAAATATGAAAAGAAATATGAAAGTGAGATAAAAAATTATTTTGATAGTAACAACGAAATGAAGATTAGAAGATTAGATTATTATATAATGCATCATTTTGATAAAGCCAGACTCTTCGTAACTTCATTCTTCCTTAGATTTCTATCTTCTTTGTCTTGAAAATATATTCTCAATGTTTTTGCTTGAACTAGCAAAGATAGAACTTGCTGAGTACATGTGAATGAGGTTTTCTTCTTTTCTTATCTCTTGTAATGATTGTCAAAGATCTCAGCGAGACCAAAATTATTTTTTCCAGGTTATTTCAGCAATTTTAATGTTTTTGACAAGATCTTCAGTTTCGTCTGCTTTCTTACAAGATAGAATATTGGTATTGATGTTTTTTTCTATATATATATCCTATTAGAAGGGCTGTTTACTTGGAGAACCTAATACTTTCTATTTCATAAGTTTCACTTTCATGTTATAGTGTCTCTAGAAAGTCAAGGATGAAATTCTGGGGTTTGAAGAAGGATTGTTTAATCTCTTTTAAGAAATTCTTAAACTTAGGGGTAGGAACACTACATTTTTCTTTTACTATTACATTTCAAATTCTTCTAAAAGATGATCATAATAATATGTGTTGTATTCCTCAGAGAACCGATTTTAAATCTATCTGAAGGATAAGCAGATAAAGTAAGATCAGTTATATTATTATTGTCAAAATACTGGTGTAATTGATTATGTTGATATAGTTCACTATACTTTATGTAAGGAGATAAGCATCAACTGTTGGTATTTATAAAGCTTGGATAAACATTATAATAATCACAGTAATTGAGCCTCTGGAAATATTCAAGAATATTAATTAAAGAGGTTAAAACTTTTAACAAAGGAAAAATCCTGAAAGTAGAAAAGGCAAAGCTAGCAGTGGAGGATTTTTCAAAAATCTTCAGCTAGAATAAACACTGAAGCTGAATCAAGGTATTGTTAACTGTCTAATGTAAAATTTTTTTCTCAAAAATTCATGCTGAATTGTTTTTCTTTCAATAATATTTCCAGATTATTCAAGATTAACTTATCTCTTTTTAATTTCTACGATTAAGCAAATAAAAAAAAATACTTATTATCATTATTTTTTCATTTTAGTTTTTTTTTAATTATGCCAAAGTTCTATAAAAAGGAGTTGTAAAATTAACCATTGACACTTGTATTAAAGTAACAAATAATAAAGGATATAACTAATAAACGAATAGACTGATTGATTGAGTGTTTCTCAATGTTATATTTTTGTAATTACGTTATTTGGTTATCTTTGATTCAACCACTTGTTCTATTTCTTTTTGACTCTAGTTGTTATCCGGAGTTAAAAACCATGTATTTTTAACTAGCAATTAATATTTAAATTATTAAAAGTAGAGAAAACCAAAACCAAAACCAAAACCAAAACCAAAATAATTGTAAACGAGAATATGTTTGCGAATTGATTAAATCTTTGTTAAAAAGATCAATTATATTCTTAAGTGTGCGAGAATCTAATTTATGTAAAGTACAAGGAACTTGTTCTCAGTCAGATAATAGAATAACCGAATTTTTGTCATGATGGAGAGTAACTACAATTTAATTCAGGAATTTTTTTTACAAAAACGACGCGTGATCCAGTTCATTAAAATCTTGATGTTTTACGATAGAATTTATAATCGATACGTTGCCCCACAATCACGCGCTGATTATTTACGTGAACGTTTAGTCACGTATTGAGGAGGTTTTCGCTTGTAAAAAAAAAAAAATTATAAATTCCCAAGATATTTAATAAAAAGCGATATCCTAATCCTTAACCCGTGTATTTAACGTATAATATCTATACCCTATGCGCAGGTTAAGATCATTTACAAGACAACCCATCACCTGGTAATAATAACTACTATGTGACTATCGTTTCTTGCTTATAGTTTATTAATAATAATGACCATTGACTTCTATTGCAAATTTGCATCAATTTGGTCTTAAAATTAGAAACTATTGAATAAGAATATAAATATGTCTGAAAACTACATCACATATACTGCGTGGCATATTTTATGAAAGAAATATCGTAAACTTAGTAGAAAGTTAAATTTTATTAACAAATTGAAAAAAATGGAATGAATGAATGAGCAAAGGTTAGTAGAAAAAGTGAATGTTATAAATAATATAAATTTTAAATCTTACAATAAATACTTATTTAATATTCTTAATTAGTTATCTTAATAATTATTATAATCTTATTTAATTATCTAAAACTTGATTAACAACTCCGGAACCAAGGCACCAATTACCATCCCAAACAGCAACATACTAAATTAAATAATAAATAAATAAGTATAATTCATTATGAGAATATGAAAATAATAATTTAATTTAATTTAATTTAATTGTAATGTATACCTGTCCTGGAGCTATAGCCCATTGAGGTTCTTTAAATTCAACAAAATATTTATTATCAGATCTAGAAATATGTAATTATTCACTCAATAAATTATTAATTTTAACAATTTATCCAAATAAACAGTAAACTAAGTGAAAAGTTACCTTAATTGCACTTTACATAGAACTGGATCTTGACGATATCTTATTTGACCCAATAATTCAACACCTATGTTTAAATATATAAGTTAAATTATAATAATGATTGTTGCTAATTTCATACATATTATCATTATCGTACCATCTTCAATTCCTAAAGGAGGCTCACTCCAACTCCATACCCAATCTTTGGCAATAAGGCTATTAGAGAGAAACATTGGATTATTTCTGAAAAAAAGGGATATTAATATAGTATTCACTCATAATAATAACTTTATCATGTAATACCGGAAGTAATGTAGGTTTAATGTCAGTAGTTTCAATAGCTAGACATACTCACGATCCAGGGACCACTGTTAATGTGTTGTCTTTACTATTTCGTTTATATACAAACCACCTTTTAGATTGGAAATTTTATATATATTTAAATAAAATCATATATATATTTATCTACATATATATTTTCGAATAAGAGAAATTATTTATGAACACTTACGCACTTGGACCATTATGAAGCCGAGCGCGTTGACCAATTGTGTACGCATGTTGTCCCTTATGTTGACCTTAAACGATTACCATTCAATAAACGATCGATCATTCAATGGTGACTAAAATAACAAATATTTACCTACGATTTTACCATCCAAAGTTTTAATGTCACCAGGTCGACCAATAAGATATTGTTCCAGAAATTCAGAAAATGTTTTCTTTTTGCCAACAAAGCAAACCCCCATACTTTCTTTTTTATTTGCAACGGCAAGTTTTGCTTCATATGCTGTTTTTTTAACGTCTGATTTAAGCATATGCCCAATTGGGAATATTACCTATAATTATTATAATTAACATCATTGTTATAAATTATTATATATTAATATATTATTATATATTAAAACTTTACATTTCGAAATTTTTCTTCAAGAACTGCCGAGAGAAAATAACTTTGATCTTTGTTAGGGTCAGCACCTAAATACAAAGAAGAAAATTATAACATGTAAATATGTAAAAATGAATATAAAAATTCATAATCTCTGCAATATAATTAAGTAAAGATACCTCTTAATAATTTAATCCTTCCGGATTCTGATATTTCATTCTTAACATAATGTCCTTTTGGAATGTTTTATGTGTGTAAGTAGTGAAAATATGAATTATAAATAATAGAGAACACAACAGCGATAATAATTATTTATACCAGTTGCAATCCAAGTTGAACTTCTTTTTTCTTCAAGAATTGATTTTAAACATCTATCTAAAAACCACCCAAACTTGATTTCACGATTACATACAATATCTGGATTTGGGGTTAATCCACTTTCATAATCTTCTATCATCTTTACAAAAACATTTACCCAATATTCTTTTGTAAAATCAAACTTTATAAATTTTAGTAATTAGAATATAATAAATACTTTGAACATCATTATTCTATTATTTTCTATTGGGTTATATATTACCTGTCTACATGGAATTTTCAGTTGGTCACAAACTATTTGAACATCTCTCCAATCTTTATCACTTGTACATTCACCTTTTTCATCCATTGTATCCCAATTACGCATATAAATACCTTCTACCACAAATCCCTAGAAAGTAATAATTTTAACATAACAATTCAATAAAAAATTGTAAAAGCTATGGTTTTCTTCCCTAGCGATTAAACAATAAAAGATCATTAATCTTTATAATTTTAAAATTCATACCTGCCTTTTTAAAAGATAAGCAGAAACACTAGAATCTACTCCTCCTGACATAGCAACTATGACTTATATTATCAAAAATATTAGTTTCAAGAATTTGTAATTTAATAAATGATTAATTACCTCTGTCCCCTGGTTGAGGTCTTCTAAGTTGACTTGACCATCTTTTAACTCTTTTAAAATTATTGTAAAATTGATTATCATAATTATTACAAAATTGTATATTAATAGAGTTGATAGTTCGTAAATAAGTATTTTGTAAAGAAAAAAGTGGAAAAGTTCGAACGGAAGAAATAAATTGAAAAAACATGATGGTTTTAGAAATTTTTTTTTTTTGATAATCGGTTGTGTAAAAAGAATTATATAATTTAAAAAACCGGCTTAGGTTCAAGTATCGATGGATAAAAAGGTTAGATAATAATAGTAGATAACATAACATTTTTGAATCAAAAAATTGAATATTTTTTAAATGGCTTAACAATAATTAGATCATCCCGATTAATTATAATAATTTAAAATATTTTATTGTGTAAATTCTTGTGATTTGATCTGCTCGACCTAAAGGTAGAGTGAATGCTACTTGAGAAGTTAAAACTATTTTTACATTTTCATTTCATTTTAATCCCGATTTTCACGGCTATCGAAATAATGGAAATAATGTCACATGGATTTCTATTATGCCCAAGGATAATTTGATCAGGTAGCACAATCTCCAGAAATTCATATTCGGGATTTTTATCTTTCCTCATAACACGAAACAATACCATAAATGACAGATGAAATAAATTCACATCGAGTTACTTCATTTGAAGAAGGGTATACTATGCTTGCAAGTTGTACGTTTATCATTTAGAATGTGCTTGCATAATTTTTAGTATCAGCAAATCCTCGATTAAACTTTGAGATCCGCAAAACTATGAGTTGTAAAATCAAGATCTTAGGAAATGTCCAAGAAGAAAATAGCGGTTGCGCTTTATAAACATCAAGGTTGAATCGTTAGATCATGTTTATGAATTGACATTCTCTTAAAAAAAAAAATTCACAACTACTTACATGTGTCCACAATTATTTGTGACTCCTCTTGGTTGGCAATTGATTGTCTGACTCATATCTTAGAAATCAAAAGAGACAATTTAATCTTTGAATAATCTGAATAATCTGAATAATCTGGAAGTCAAATATTATTAGGAGCTACAGATCAGAAAGTCAACAAATACTACTTCGATCCTTTCAACGCAACGATATTCTGTAAATAATATTTTCTAACATAAAATGAAATAAAACCTCAGGATTTTTAAAAATTGTAAATTAGACAGTACGGTAGTTTGGCTGATGGTAAAAAAGATATCTTGTTTAATTATAACAGATACTCGTTGTTTTTTTGCCAAAAATAAATTATCAGTGAAGAAGTTAATGAGATTTTTCAAAAATTCATTAATAGTTTTTCGGGAAATAATCAAGAATATTGAGAGAAAATTATCAGAAATCAACGTTATGGGATGTAGATTGTGTTAATCTCGGAATGAGCAATAAAGATGATATAAGAAACAAAGCAAATAAAAAAAGGTAGAGACAATATTATATATTATTGCAATAATGATAATTTAAATATTTATGTATTGTTTAAAATTTCCCATTATAAAAACACAGATGTAATATATCAAAATTAGCCATTTTATCTTCCATTTCTGGTGATCCACATATTTAAATTTCTTAGTCTATTGGTCTATCCTTTTTCGATAATAAAATTCTTTACTGGAAATTATGACAAGAAAATGAAGGTGGCGATGAAGATGGGGATAATCTCCTTAAGAAATNTATTCTGTAAATAATATTTTCTAACATAAAATGAAATAAAACCTCAGGATTTTTAAAAATTGTAAATTAGACAGTACGGTAGTTTGGCTGATGGTAAAAAAGATATCTTGTTTAATTATAACAGATACTCGTTGTTTTTTTGCCAAAAATAAATTATCAGTGAAGAAGTTAATGAGATTTTTCAAAAATTCATTAATAGTTTTTCGGGAAATAATCAAGAATATTGAGAGAAAATTATCAGAAATCAACGTTATGGGATGTAGATTGTGTTAATCTCGGAATGAGCAATAAAGATGATATAAGAAACAAAGCAAATAAAAAAAGGTAGAGACAATATTATATATTATTGCAATAATGATAATTTAAATATTTATGTATTGTTTAAAATTTCCCATTATAAAAACACAGATGTAATATATCAAAATTAGCCATTTTATCTTCCATTTCTGGTGATCCACATATTTAAATTTCTTAGTCTATTGGTCTATCCTTTTTCGATAATAAAATTCTTTACTGGAAATTATGACAAGAAAATGAAGGTGGCGATGAAGATGGGGATAATCTCCTTAAGAAATATTCATATTCTAATATAAATTTTCTATTAGATCATGCATTATATAATAATCTAATTTTTCTTCATTTTGTTACTGTTGCTACTAAAATAATTTTTATATCACCAATTTCATATACTTTCTAACATACTCATTCAATGGATTTACCCCTACTCAATCAGCCGACAATAAATATTATTCTTTCAGTTCCTTGCTGAAACCATTTTGTTGGAGGACGGTTTGAATTTTTTTTTTATAACCAATTCAAAAGAATTTGTGTTAGAATATAGTTAGGATGGAAAATCCACCGACTATTGAAATAAAAACATCTAAAAGTTTTTGTAGTTGGAGTAACATTTGGTATTGAAATTATTTTAGTAGAAAATTTATCCTGAACATAATATGAAAAGGTAATAATTTTAATAAAATTATCAAAAAAACAATAAATCTTTTTTGTTATTCGAGAAAGACATCAAACTTTTAAAGCTTTAAAAACCCTAAATGAGTAAATGAGTGTTGTCTTTTTATTGATCCATTTTTTGAGAAACAAATTTGTTTGAATATTAATTTTCTAAGTATTTCTATAATAGAGTTCATAAACCAATTTTAAACTATTTTAGGCGATAGTAACAATTGATTTGCAAATAATGTATTTCACGATGCTGGTAATTCTCCATTACACTTCTTGATTATAATTTTGTAAAGATATTTTTGATTCCTTTATTCCTTTTTCATCAATAATAGTTCAATTTTCGCACAAACCTTTATCAAATTAATTTTTGATTTTACAAATGTACAAGTTATTTGTTAAAATATATAAAAGGAATGAATTAATACGCACATTCAAAAATCATCATTATCTGTTATACCTAAATTTATTCTTTTTGTCAGTTGTTAATGATTCCATGATGCCAGATTTGAATAGAATGGACACCATCATTGATATAGCTATTGAAATGAATTAACAAATCAAAAAATCAAACTATAAAAAAAACCCCCACAACCGAGATAGATTTCATATTTCTGGTGATTTTGAGTATATGATCTCTAAATAATCAAATAAACCAGGTAAACTTTCATGGGAACTTTGCTAGGATAGAGGGATTAGCACTAAACCTTTTAAACTTTGTGCATGCATAATATGCCCTCATCGGTGAAGCACACAACTTTAAATTCATGAATAAACAAATATAGATTAATTGTTATTCATCTGTTTTATGAATTTGTGTATATTAATAGTATAATAAGTAATCATTTACTAAAGAAATATGTATGTGTTTATGGAATGGATATTATTATACAATTATTACACGCGATTTATGATGAAAAAATAAAAGTTTCGCTTACTACCATTCTTTCTAATTAAGACAAGTACCATTAATGCTCAAAAAAGGAAATGGTAATTTGATGAAGAGTTATCTCCGTGAGAATTATCAAATATTATTTAAATAATAATTAAATAAATATTTCGTTTTTGCTTTAGAAATTTATTGTGTTTCATTGTAAATTATTTATTACTGTAAAAAGTTTAGCAATGTGAATAAATGTGATTATAAATATCATACTATTATTTTATTTATTCATTAAATATAAAATGGGAGTTCTACAAATTTTTAAAGTTAGAATGGCAAAATTTATTTAAATGACGGAGTTTATGATACAATTAAAGTTTACAATAAAGCCACGAGAAATATGTAACAAATAAATAATTATCAATTGATCAACTCACTATACCCACGTGACTCGCCTACTTTTACGTAATTATTTCAGTTTTATACAATAAGATAATAAAAATATTAAGATATTAAAGATAATGAATATGAAAAAAGAGAAAAAAAAGAATAATATTAAAGATTTTGTTCGTATTTATCCGTTAAAGCGTAATAATTAAATTAATATTGAGGGAATGAATATAACCACAATTAAAAGCTTAATTAATTATACAAAAGAACGCGTTTACATATGAATAATTTATAGTCTAACGAAATAATAATGTAATTTTGAAAAAATAATAATAAAATAGAATGGATAGATAGATAAGATACGGAAAATGATTTCATTATTGAAATACTGAATAAATTTTCGGCGATTAGCGAAATTTTATTTAAGTAAAAACGCGTTCATTTTTTTTTTTTATATTGAAACAAGAAATAGGAGTGATTCAAAGATCATGAGAATTCTATCAAATATAAAAATATAGATTAAATAAACAAAATACACAAGAGAATGAATTGATAAATTTGTATTTATTAAAGATTAAAGATCGATAAATAGAATATTAATAATCATTACTTTTTACAAAAGTGGATCCTTGAATGAATAAAGTTTCACGGTTGTTCAGGGAAGCGTGGTGGAATTAACAATAATACTAAGACATTAATAACATAGTATTGTTGTTTTTACTGTTTTTCTCAAAACAATAATAACCTTTTACGAGTTTTGTTGATTGATTTGACCGGTTTGACTGAACGCAAGATTATTGTTTTTATTCATTTTTTTTTCGAAAAAAAATTTCAGGAGTCAAAATCAAAGATGCGTCAATATTTGATAAATAATTTGTAACAAATTTGTACTATTCCTTTCTATGTACAAAAGTCATATAATAGATAAAAACAAATTATAATAAATGATAATAAATGATATAAATAAATAAATTGTAACTAATATAGAGAACAAGAAAAGAATATGGTAGTTGGCTAATAAGAAATTGGAAATATTAAATTTCTGACAAAATATCTTGTCCTTTCTTTCATTCTCGATTTGGTATGAAAAGTGAAAGGGTAACAAAATGTCATAAATATTAATGTAACATTTATATTATATTACATACATTAGATTGCTTTCCTGGAGATAAATTTGATTTGTTCCCGTTTTCCAATGAAACCATTTTTTTTAATATTAAAATATTTCGTTAATTCAGATCTCTCTTTTAAATAATAATATAAATCTATTTATTAGAAAGATTTGTGCGATTTGCATGTATGAAAAATTCGCATATGTATGCTGCTATTTACGCGTTGGGAAGATCCATTTTATATTCCCTCTTGTTATTACTATTAATAAAAAAGGAAAAAGAGAATATAAGCAAAAGTCCGAAAAGCTAAATGATTATACTTACGCCAAGATTTTTAAAGTAAATTATAAATGAATCATTATGTGTCATATATTATTCAGCTCATACCACGTATAAATTTCATGAAGCATTATTAATAATGATAAATAGAAAACAGGAAATTTTTTTTTCTAATTTGAAATGTACATTCATGTATTATAAAATATTATAAATATTATGAGTAATATATGTATAAAAAGAAATTAAAAAAAAGAATTTCTTGATTTTAAATCTATTTTTTTTATTATAGATAATGCGATATTACAGCATAACCTGCAGATTTCTTGCTTCAGTCATAACTATTGTAATAATTCCCCGAATAAACTGTAATATTTATCGTCAAAGTAGTATCAACATACAATTTAAAGTATAATTTATTAACCGTTAATGTTATATACGCAGTTCACAGTTCAGTACGATAAGTTATCGGATAATCTATAATTTATACGAATCGATAATAGACATTAACTGTAGAATGAGAAAAAACTAAAGAACTAGAAAAATATATTATTTATTTATTTATACGATGAGGCTTAAATGTTTAATTAATGTTTAATGCTTAACTGTATGGGTGAAAAAAAAGAAGGTAGTAGAAGTTAAATTAAATCGATTTCAAAAACTAAAAACAGAAGATTTTTTTCCTCGTGTTTTATATTACATAGATAGATAAGATTGAAAAGAAAAAAAAAGAAGAGAACTGAACTGTTTATAATAAACATAATTTTTTTTTAAAAAAAAAAATATTTTATTTTATAATTATTCATTTATCTTATCATTTTAATATACTTTAATTTATTTTAATTATACTTTAATATTATGTAGATATAAATATTTTTATATAAACATACACTTTATATTTATTACCTATTTTATTAAATTGATATATGCACTATACAACAATAATTCCCGATGCATATGGAAATCTAAGTTTGAATATTAGATGAAGTTCCTTTAAGCTTAACCAAGGGCAAAAAGATGTTTAGAATGTCGCACGACCCCAAAACTAATAAATAAATAATCTAAAATAATTAATCAAATAAGTAGAATAATAAATATCAAAAATAGTTTCAAAATAATTTTCATCGTAAGTTGTGCAGGATGATATTGATGCATGCTGATTAAGAATTTGGAAGGTTATATAAGAAATAGAGGTAGAAACAAATTAAAATTAGTGAATGAATACTGTACATACGGTATATAAAAGATAAATCATATAATAAAGAATAATAAAGCATGACCGGGCAAAATCATTTATTAGATATATGCTATAATGATATTTTTTTTTGTTTTCAGAAAATAAGTTCAAAATCACATGATAAAGATTTAAAATTTTTTTTTTTTAAAAAAACAATTATCTAAATTTAGAATAATGGAATTATAGAAAAAAAGAATAATGGAATTGTGGTACAAGAGTAAAAATACTTTACAATTATAGTTTGAATGGATCACAAGTTTTACAAGTTTTTGGCATGTTTTTTTTTCATAAAATAGAAGAAGCTTTGATTATGAATTTAACTTATTATTTTTAATTTTGGGAAAAAAAAATACAATAATAAAATAATAATAAAACTGATTGAACAATGACAAATAAATTCAGTTGCAATGCCTTCACCATTTATCACGTGCGTTACAGAGCACACAATCATTGTTATAGCGAACAATATTTCAAATAATAGGAACCTAGTTAAAACCCAGCGTTCGTCATTTTGCAGGTAATACAACTCATAATGCATTAATTGATCGAAAAATATGTCAATAGTCATACACAAAAATTGGGCGTGCATGGATTTATTATAATGCATCTTCTATTTGTTCCATTCCTCATGGGTTATTAAAAAATTTATTATAATTTAATTGGTATGACTGGGGAGAGGCTTGTTCATAAAAAATATCCATTTTGGTTTTTTTTTTTTTTTTTTTTNGGAATTATAGAAAAAAAGAATAATGGAATTGTGGTACAAGAGTAAAAATACTTTACAATTATAGTTTGAATGGATCACAAGTTTTACAAGTTTTTGGCATGTTTTTTTTTCATAAAATAGAAGAAGCTTTGATTATGAATTTAACTTATTATTTTTAATTTTGGGAAAAAAAAATACAATAATAAAATAATAATAAAACTGATTGAACAATGACAAATAAATTCAGTTGCAATGCCTTCACCATTTATCACGTGCGTTACAGAGCACACAATCATTGTTATAGCGAACAATATTTCAAATAATAGGAACCTAGTTAAAACCCAGCGTTCGTCATTTTGCAGGTAATACAACTCATAATGCATTAATTGATCGAAAAATATGTCAATAGTCATACACAAAAATTGGGCGTGCATGGATTTATTATAATGCATCTTCTATTTGTTCCATTCCTCATGGGTTATTAAAAAATTTATTATAATTTAATTGGTATGACTGGGGAGAGGCTTGTTCATAAAAAATATCCATTTTGGTTTTTTTTTTTTTTTTTTTGCATAGCCGAATATATAAACATTATTAAATAAATAAATAATTATAAATTATGACGATAATAAAGCAATGACGATAACGATATAAAGATAATGATTATAATAAATAATTTTTAATAAATTATAAATATAAATTAAATTATAAATAATAATTATTATAAAATTATTTATAATAATAATTTTTTTTAATAAATTATAGTTATAATAATGATAATGATAATTATGAAAATAGGAAAATGCAAAAATGCACCATGTTACATAGTTACATACTTTAAAAATTTTCTAATGTATGTATATTACAGCGGTAGTCTCTTCCAACCCTTAAATAACAATTATATGAATTGCTTTAAATTCGTTTAACAATCTTTTTTATCACTGGTTCCTTATCTATTTCTTTGTCAACTCGTTTTTATCAATTCTTTTATCAACTCTTTATATCAAAAATAATATTTTATGCTCCATATTATACTTATCCGTAAAATTTAATATATATACATATATATATTTATTTATTTTATACTGGGGGTAAATTAATATCCTTGCCAATATCGGATTAGATTTATTTATAAAAAAGCCACAACAAAAATAAATAAATAAATAAAAGAAGTGAAATTTGCAAGGAAACAACCGTAAAGCTTTGTTGCCATTAATAATATTAAATTAATAATACTAAATTGATTATAGTAATTAAAATAATATTTAAATAAACCCTTGAATCAAATATAGATATCAATATAGAAATATAGATAGATAAAAATATATATTTGGCTAGTCTAGATTAGCATAAATGTAGACATCGCCTGCTTATACATTTATAATTCTTATATTACGTATATTACTTAGGTTTTCTTTTACGTGTCATAATTATTCTTCAATTTAATTTAATTCCAATTCCAATTATTTTAAAATCCATTCATCATACAATATACAATATGAATTTTCCATATTTGTTTCGTACATATATAAATAAATATTTCGATATCGTCACGTCATTACTTTGTATGATTACCATTTGTTTTTTTTTATTAATGTTATTAAAAAGGGAAGGAAAAGGGGGCTGGTTAGTTGAAAAAAAAAGAATCAACATACACGCGAAATTATGATGCCATTACGTTGATGATGGTGTGCAATAGGTTGAGACAATAATCCAATTTAAATATTGTCTTGTGTGAAAATTTAAAGAAAGGAAAGGAAATGTCAATTAAAAATGTTGCGTATTTTCTATTATTTTATATTATTTATACTTTATTTATACACTCTATTTATATATATTGATTTATTTACTTTTAATATGTTAATGTGTTAATATATTTAATGTGTGAAGAATATATGCACGCGAATGCTATACTTTAGATATCAAAACTATACTTTATCAACTTTATCGAAAAAATTTTTTTTCATCTCAACATCATTATCATTAACCTAATCAAAAGCTTTTGAGATCTTATGATCAATCGACTTTTTTATATTATTATGATCGTATTATGATCACATTTCTTATTATTATTCTCGTTATTATTATTCTTCCCATTACTATTCTTATGATCGTATTCTTCTCATTATGATAATTATCTTATTATTGTTCTTTCAAAATAAACAAAAAAAAACAAATCCTGAAATTATAATAATCAAAATTACATAAAAAACATTTTCCTTTTATGAATAAAAAAATATTCAATACATAAATTTTTAACGTGTATAACATAATATTTATATTAAATGTAATCATATGTATGTATATTATAATTATATTTAATAACCAAGGCTTCGCATAGTCGTAAAAGTAAGTCTATCTCTCCTTGTTATCCGAATAAAGTTCACAATAGTTAGAATATAAATTAAAAAGTAAGAAAACACGTAAACAAGAAGATAACGTTTTTGGATGTTTTTTTATTCAATTAATTATATAATTATTTTCATGTGATTGAAAAAAAGGTGAAAATTTATAATCGCAATTTCTTCGATATGCTATCTTATTTTCTAGCAAAAATATTAATTTATATTAATTTCCTTTTCGGCTCCGTTCGGCTTTTTTTTTTTGTTTTCTAATTTTAGATTTTAATTAAAGTATATGAATGTCGTAGTAAAGTAATAAATAAATTTAATTGACTGAATGAATTTCATTTAAGCATTGAATTTAATTGGGTTTAATGGGAAACTCCAACAAATGTATTTATCTATGTATATATAATTAAAGTTTATATTCATTTGTAGAATATTTTCAAATACTAATAGTAGGAAAAAATTTTAATTTGCTTACAATAAAAATATACAGAAATATGTTTTGTGGTGTGTTCATTTTTATATTTATTACGACTGCTGTTAACTAATTTTTTTTTGTAATCGAAAATTTTTTTTTTTTTGGATTCAAAGTCATATCGTTTACTATAATAGAGTCA
This sequence comes from Diversispora epigaea, assembly GCA_003547095.1. Taxonomy (NCBI): domain Eukaryota; kingdom Fungi; phylum Glomeromycota; class Glomeromycetes; order Diversisporales; family Diversisporaceae; genus Diversispora; species Diversispora epigaea. The sequence continues at coordinate 104,753 of PQFF01000460.1, read as the reverse complement.
ATGATAGTTAATATAAGAAACATATAAGTCAGGCATTCATCATCTTTAAATAGATTAATAGTACTGTATATAATAATAAAATAAAAAGACAAAATAGGAAATAGTTGAATGACATACTCACAATGATTCAATTAACAATTGTTTGCGTAAAATGAAAAATTAATTATACGAAAAATAAATTTTGAAAAAATAATATTCAGGAAATCATGTTAAGTAAATCAAGAAGAAACGAAACGAAACGAAACGAAGAAAGAGCGACACCACCATTGGTTCTTTATTTAGTCTGAATGTTACTTTTTTTTTGTTTTCTTGTACAGGCCAAAAAAAGATTGAATTAATAAGAAAGTTTTATACATGATAAATAAGATTAATTGATACTGCTTTATTTGCGAACACGACACGAAAGATAATGTTATTATTTGTAGTCGCGACAATTCATTATTTTGGATAGATCTCCCGGTTTACTAATTAAACATATAAAAGCGGTGGTGAGATGAAGAATTAAGATAGATAAGATAAAATTAAGATATATTAAATTATTACATTACATATAGATATATTTATATATTACATTCTATATTTATATAATAATATATTTCAACTTACATATTTGTATTTATATTTAATAATTGATTTTTTATATTTATATTTAATAATTGATTTTTTATATACAACCAAAATTGAAATATTCAATAAAAATGCATTGACTCATTATAATTTAATTAATTAATTATAGTTTTCAAATAATCGAGAATTATAAAAAGTAATTTTTTAAAGATGTGAATTTTAAAAATGAGTAAATAAATAATTTTTAAATTTTTGATTTTTAACCAAAAACGGAATATAAGTTTATTTTAAATATATAAATAATTCAATAAATAAATCAAAAATGATCATTTGTCTTTCTAATTAATATGACCCATGAAATTCAGGATTCCATGAATTTAAAATATAAAATGCCGTTAATATTTTGTTTCTCAAATTTCAATCATTTTAAATTTTTCATCAATTATATATATATATATATATATATATATATAATCCAATCCAATCCAATCAAAATTATCCCCCTTGATCACTCCACCTACGCGTAAATATATCGATCATTTTAAAAAACATTTTTAAATTCAACAATATGCCACCATCCCGTTCATCATCTCGTTCATCATCTCCTTCCAATAAATTACCAACTTTACAAACCCAATCGCAGCGTTCTCAAGTAAAAAGTTTTTCTGATGAAGAATTGTCATCGTCGTCTTCTCAATCAGAAAAAAAACGTGCAAAAAAACGACCTAGCATTAATACCCGTGCTTCTCGGGTCGGAGTAACTAATTTTATAAATGTTATCAAAAGTTTACATCCGGGAGAATCAATTAATTATTTTCCTATTACCGAGGAAACTTTATGTGAATATATTGATTCCAAAAAGAAATCACTAATAAAATCAGGATCTTTAGAACAATATTTACAACACATCCAAGCTTATAACCTTGCGTTAGGTTTTGGCTGGGATGGAAGAATATTTGGTCCTATTATTAAAAGTGCCTTAGATGAATTGAAAGAAAATGATGATGATGTTATGAAATCTAATAAACAAGAATCTTCTCATCAAATTTCACTAATTTCTCCAATTCCTGAAGAAGATTCTATGGTTCTTGATGGTAATGTATTTATTTTTTAGTTAAATAAAGTACAAACAACCCACATTCATTACGAATGATGACCATCGAATCATGTGAACTTCACGTGAATATTAATTTTTTCATATATTAAAACTCCTTTATTTATTTATGTATTTTTTGTTATTCTAATTATAGTGAAATTAATATCGATAGTGTGCTTTGATACTAAAACCGTACCATCAAAAATTTTGGACGCTCACGCCCAAATAAATCTAGATAACTTAAAATATGCAGAGCCACTATTAAACCTTCGAAAACTTTACCAAGATGTAGCCGCCGCCGACCTTAGTAAATATTGGGGAGGAAATATTGATGATTCTCAACTTTTTTATCGTAATTGTACAAAAGATTCATTTGTACATTATAGTTTAAATAATGAAGAAGCCTTCGTTCTTTTTTGGACAAGTTTTAATGAACGTAAAGAAATTATTGAATTGGTGGTTTATCGTAAAAATAATATCACCAATAATAATAGTTTCAATAATAATAATAGTAATAATAATGATAATAATACCAATTTCAATAATATCACTCCACCACAAATAATTCCTAATAATTTAATTAATAACCCGATAAATAATTCAATTAATAATTCGATTAATTCACAAATGGGTAAGCTTATTATTATTCATTCATTCATTCATTTGATTTATTTATTAACCATTAAGATACTTTAGTTATTCCGAGACAAATCAATCCTACTCCGGAACCATTACTAACTTCACCAAAACAATTTTTAAGTTTTGAACATGGTAATGAAAATTTGTCTTATACTATTTGACATCTCCGCTTAAAAATTAATTTCTAATTAGACAATTTCTTTATTATTATTAGATGTCTTTATCCCTGTACTAAAATCAGTTACTATTCGTTCTCCTTCACGAATATATAAAAAGAAAATCGCCGTTACCGATAACACAACCTTTTCATCTTTAATTTCTTTCGCTATTAAGAAATCACTTCCCCTCGGAAAACAATTTGTAATAAGAGCACCCGATGGACTTGAATATATTCCAGATGACTTCGTGCGCACCGTCATCACAGGAGTAGAACATGCTGAAATTATATTAACAATAGAAGATATTGGTCCAATCGATTTTGATTGTTTTTAAAATAAATAACGAAAAAATAAATTTTGTTCTCGAACAAAAAAAAATCCGGTCTACGTTATAAAACGCAACAGTATTATTCCTAGTCGATTATTGATATGAACATATATTATGAATTTTTATTTTTTATGTATATTTGTATAGTTATGTGTATAGTTGTATAGTTTTTTTTACACTTTTATTATCGAATTTATTTCTTCTTTTTTTAATTCCAACAAACATAGATCTATAAATTAATCTTTTTTTATTATAGAGGTTGGTTTTTATACTTTTTTAAAAAAAATTACAAACAAACTTGAGAGAATTTTATGCGGAAATTTTGAATTTTTATATGTACACTCCCCTACAAAAAGTATTGGACCATATGAAAAATTATTATTAGATTTCCCTATGATATATACTGTGTCAAATTTGAATGCTTACACATGAAGAAATTATATTTCAAATAAAATTGACAAAAGATAATAAATTTAATCTTTGATCATTACCCATACTGGACTTGATAGATATTAAAGATAGATATCAACTATCTTATATCAAATTGTGGCCAGAAATAATGTATACAACTTTATTTAGAACCACTTTTTATAGTATCTAGTGAAAATGGCGACTTTATTTAGACCTGAATAAAATGTCTGAAATTTAATAAAAATAAAGATTGAAATAAATCTGAAAATAATTACTAACCATTTATAAAAGTATTTATTTACTAAATTATCAATAAAATGATACTGTGGCGAAGTAAATTGGTAATCAGGTGAAATGTTACGGGGGATAATATTTTTGTGACACTAGAGGTAATTGTCATCTTTGTATGAGGATGAAGGATGAAGAATGCTGTGCAAGGATGAAGGATACTGTACAAGGATGAAGGATATCGTATGAGGATGAAGGATGACGCACAAAGGATGAAGTATGAAGTACAAAGATGAAGTGTAAACAAAAGAGAAAGTATAAATACAACTGTTGTCGGGAGTAAGTTTCAGTACTTAGTTAGTTAATTAATTTACAGTTAGAATAAACGATAACTAATTAATAATTAGAAATAATTCAGAATAATTCGAAATACTTTAATAAATATTATATAGAAAAGTAAACTTCTTTCAGAAACAGGAAAGATACATCATGCTGTAATATTTCTGTTGTTGAATGATACTTTACTTTTAAAACTTTATATTTTATATTTTAATAAGCTTATATTTTGTGTCATGATATTGCGAAATATTATTAAATATTGTTTGATACTGCGTTACTACTTTTACTTCACCTTACTCACTGTGCCTTCATGATTAATTTGATTATTATTTGATTATTATTATTATTTATTATATATTTATTATCTGTTTCGAGATAGGCAAGTTTAGATCGATTGATTGCTTGACCTACTAGCAGATAGAGCGTATTATTATTTGTTTATGTGATGCAAACTGAGAGACTGATTTGAGAAATTGTTCGAAATACTCTGCACTCCTGTGACAATACTAAGTAATATTAAATGTCGAAAATATTGTAAAAATTAAATAAACAATTACTNCGGGAGTAAGTTTCAGTACTTAGTTAGTTAATTAATTTACAGTTAGAATAAACGATAACTAATTAATAATTAGAAATAATTCAGAATAATTCGAAATACTTTAATAAATATTATATAGAAAAGTAAACTTCTTTCAGAAACAGGAAAGATACATCATGCTGTAATATTTCTGTTGTTGAATGATACTTTACTTTTAAAACTTTATATTTTATATTTTAATAAGCTTATATTTTGTGTCATGATATTGCGAAATATTATTAAATATTGTTTGATACTGCGTTACTACTTTTACTTCACCTTACTCACTGTGCCTTCATGATTAATTTGATTATTATTTGATTATTATTATTATTTATTATATATTTATTATCTGTTTCGAGATAGGCAAGTTTAGATCGATTGATTGCTTGACCTACTAGCAGATAGAGCGTATTATTATTTGTTTATGTGATGCAAACTGAGAGACTGATTTGAGAAATTGTTCGAAATACTCTGCACTCCTGTGACAATACTAAGTAATATTAAATGTCGAAAATATTGTAAAAATTAAATAAACAATTACTTAAATTCTAGAGAATAATTTTTGAACTTTTAGTATTCAACTATTGATATTAAATTCAATTCTTAAGCAGAAAATTTAACTTATAGCCAAAGATGTGAAGCATCTCTTGTAAACTTTTTATATTTTTTGCTTAATTATTGAATCTGAAAACTTAAAGACAATTCACAATATTCTCAGCTTTGATATTTCTTAATATCATTTTTATTGATATTTTAGTAAATAAAATACTTTATATATAAATGGTTGATAGTTATTTATATATTTTTTTTGTTTCAATCTTTATTTTTATTAAATTTTGATTATTTTTATTTAAGTTTAAGTAAAGTCAAAATTTTCATTAGATAGTATAAAATATAGTTCTAATTAAATTTGTATATATCCTTTCTGGCTACAATTTGATATAAGATAGTTGTTATCTGTCTTTAATATCAAGTCAAGTATAGATAATAATTAAAGCTGATATCTTTAATTATTTTTACAAGTCCTTAATATTACAGATTTTTTAAATGGAATTACGATATAAATCTGTAATTCTGTAATTAATTATGGACTTTTGTGTAATAATAAAGTATATATTCGAAATCTCCATGTTTCCGGCTTCAAAATGATACTTTTTTTGTTCAAATCGGATAATTTTTGGCCAAAATATTTTAAAATAAAGTTTACTAATTAAAAATTAATTTTAAAAATAATTACTAATAGTTTTTACATATAAAACTTTTAGTTTTAATAATTAAATATTAAAAGTATTAATAATTAGACTTAAAGTTAAAAATAATTTGTATTTTGTATAGAAGTTTAAAATTCTGTACATCAAAATTAAAATAACTATAGATATTTAAACTTAAATGTTTAAAAATTTAATAATAAAATTTTAAAATTAAATAATTACAAGTGCTATTTTTACTTATGGAATAATTACAGACTTACGAAACAATTATGGACTTACGGATAATTATGAATTATGGAATTACAGATTTTTTCCATTGAAATCCTTAATAATTACGATATAGGCAGTAATATTATAATCCTTAATTCATAATTACAAGTGCTACCTTTAGTAATAATCAAAGATTAAATTTATTATTTTGTTAATTTTATTTGAAATATAATTTCTCTATGTACATTTTGACACATAATATATCATATGATAGTCCAAGTTTAGAAAAAAAGGTTGTTCAATTTAAATTACTTATTGTGTTACAATTAACATTTTAATTTTAGTAATTTTTTTAAAAATTTTCATATATAGTCCAATACTTTTTGTAAAGGAGTATATATAATTTTATGCTGTAAATTCATTTTAAATGAAATCAATCAAAAATATTAAATTGAGTTATTGATCATAATGTCATTTGATTTTAATAACTATTTATTATAAGTATCAACTATCTTATATATAACTAAAAAACAATCGAAATTATTAAAAATTTGAATTAATATCAACAAATAATTACAAATCATTATCGTATATAAAACATTGTTTTTTACTAATCGAAAGTTAAAAGTAATATTAAGTAATTTTAGAGAAAACTGTATTGTAAAATTTCAGACCTATATTATAAGAATTAGAGGAATAATTATTATTTAAATTTTTAAAAATTTATCTTTTAATTTAAATTATAAATTTCTACAGAATGAAGGTTTATTTGATAAATATGAACACCTTTTTTTTTGCATATTTTTATCATATGTTAGTTAACTGCCCCAATTTCATTCGAATTCGAATTTCAATAGACGCGTTCTATATTTTTATACTGATTATTTACGAATTATGCAATACATTATATCTAAATAGTTGGATTAAACATTGTTTTTTCTTGACGAAATATGTAGTGATTGTCCGGACTCACCGTTTCCTAGTTAATAGGAAAATAACACATCGAAAGATGCATATAGCACAAAATTATCCACCTACCCTTTTCTACTCTCACGTGAGTTCCGATCTTAACCCCCGTTTAAGACATTTGCACTTTAAACATTTACAATGCCCGAATATATTATTTTATAAAAGAAATGAAATTTTATTTACAAAGTTTTATTATTAATATTTTAAACTATAGTTTGCTTGCTAAAAATGATAACATTAATACATGAAGCCATAATGTTACATTGCTCTTATTTTAAAGAGTTTATAATTTATTAAAGTGAAAAGTTTGAAAGCATATTTCCACAATATAATTTTCTAATAAAAATAAAATATCTGTAATCTTTAAATTAAGGTTACACTAGATAATTATATCCACAACCATAGTAATAAAAGAAGAAACGAATTTATCAGTATTATCAAATCTTTCACTTATGGTTGGGGGTAGATGATGAAAAATGACAATTGGGGGTTAGATCAGATCTCACGTGAGAGTAGAAAAAGTGGAAAAAATCATGTTTAATTCAACTATTCATAATTCGTATTGAAATTCGAATGAAATTGGGGCTGTTAATTAACATATGGTAAGTTAAATTAATAAATATGCAAAAAAAATGTTTATATTTATACAACAAACCTTCATCCGGTAGAAATTTATAATTTAAATTAAAAGAAAATGTTTCCTCAACGGATGGAGATCCGACTCTCTTTGGTTTCGGACCCCGTTTTTTCTGAGGTTTAAAAGTGCAAATTTCCTTACGATTTTGGCATCGAACGCGATTTGTTTCAGAAGGCATTGAAATACACCTTCTTTTGGCCACAGCACAACCGGTGCAAGCATGAGTAGAATGTTTTCTGGGCATATTTAAAAAATATATTTTTTTGAAAATTTTGAAAATTTTGAAATTTTTTTCGTAATTACGATTTTAAAATTTAACAAGAGGTTCCTAAGCTCTCTTTTTATCGTACTCAATGAAATGTTAAATTTACTAAAAAATCTTTGTATATATTTATAAAAATTATTATCGACAGCAAAGTTACATTAAGCCTATTGCACAACGAGATGAATTTGTTATTTATTCATGTGTATTACTGCTTACCGTCATCAAGTTGATTGTTATAGGGAACTTGACTAAAAAGAGGACCGTTTTTGCAACTGAGTTACAATATTTATCTGTAAAACAATGACACAACGTCTAAGAAATCTAAACGAAACATTAATTAATCTTTGAATGATTTATAGCAATGCATGCAATGAAATGAAATGTAAAAAATTCTGANCCCCGTTTTTTCTGAGGTTTAAAAGTGCAAATTTCCTTACGATTTTGGCATCGAACGCGATTTGTTTCAGAAGGCATTGAAATACACCTTCTTTTGGCCACAGCACAACCGGTGCAAGCATGAGTAGAATGTTTTCTGGGCATATTTAAAAAATATATTTTTTTGAAAATTTTGAAAATTTTGAAATTTTTTTCGTAATTACGATTTTAAAATTTAACAAGAGGTTCCTAAGCTCTCTTTTTATCGTACTCAATGAAATGTTAAATTTACTAAAAAATCTTTGTATATATTTATAAAAATTATTATCGACAGCAAAGTTACATTAAGCCTATTGCACAACGAGATGAATTTGTTATTTATTCATGTGTATTACTGCTTACCGTCATCAAGTTGATTGTTATAGGGAACTTGACTAAAAAGAGGACCGTTTTTGCAACTGAGTTACAATATTTATCTGTAAAACAATGACACAACGTCTAAGAAATCTAAACGAAACATTAATTAATCTTTGAATGATTTATAGCAATGCATGCAATGAAATGAAATGTAAAAAATTCTGATATACATTTGCTTATTTATATGTATTATATATTCTATCATTAAATATAATAAATACAATAAATATAATAAAGATATTAAGATATTACATATAATGAATATAAAAAAGAGATGAAAAAAAGAATTTAGCGTATTTAACTGTTATAGCATAATAATTAAATTAATATTGACGGAATGAATATATATGAGTTAAAATTAGTCTAACAAAATAATAATGTAAAATAATAAAAGGAAGATAGATAAGATACAAAATAATGATTTCATTAATGAAATTAAATAATGAATAAAGCTTTTGGCGATTAGCGAAATTTTATTTAAATAAAACGCGTTATTTGAAAACTATAATTAATTAATTAAATTATAATGAGTCAATGCATTTTTATTGAATATTTGAATTTTGGTTATATATAAAAATCGATTATTAAATATAAATATAAATATGTAAGTTGAAATATATTATTATATAAATATAGAATGTAATATATATAAATATATATAAATATATCTATATGTAATGTAATAATTTAATATATCTTAATTTTATCTTATCTATCTTAATTCTTCATCTCACCACCGCTTTTATATGTTTAATTAGTAAACCGGGAGATCTATCCAAAATAATGAATTGTCGCGACTACAAATAATAACATTATCTTTCGTGTCGTGTTCGCAAATACAGCNATATAATAAATACAATAAATATAATAAAGATATTAAGATATTACATATAATGAATATAAAAAAGAGATGAAAAAAAGAATTTAGCGTATTTAACTGTTATAGCATAATAATTAAATTAATATTGACGGAATGAATATATATGAGTTAAAATTAGTCTAACAAAATAATAATGTAAAATAATAAAAGGAAGATAGATAAGATACAAAATAATGATTTCATTAATGAAATTAAATAATGAATAAAGCTTTTGGCGATTAGCGAAATTTTATTTAAATAAAACGCGTTATTTGAAAACTATAATTAATTAATTAAATTATAATGAGTCAATGCATTTTTATTGAATATTTCAATTTTGGTTATATATAAAAAATCAATTATTAAATATAAATATAAATATGTAAGTTGAAATATATTATTATATAAATATAGAATGTAATATATATAAATATATATAAATATATCTATATGTAATGTAATAATTTAATATATCTTAATTTTATCTTATCTATCTTAATTCTTCATCTCACCACCGCTTTTATATGTTTAATTAGTAAACCGGGAGATCTATCCAAAATAATGAATTGTCGCGACTACAAATAATAACATTATCTTTCGTGTCGTGTTCGCAAATACAGCGGGATCAATTATTTATTATGTATAAAACTTTCTTGTTAATTCAATCATATTTTGGCCTGTACAAAAAAAGTAACATTCAGACCAAATAAAGAACCAATGGTGGTGTCGTTCTTTCTTCGTTTCGTTTCGTTTCGTTTCTTCTTGATTTACTTAACATGATTTCCTGAATATTATTTTTATTTTTCGTATAATTATTAATTTTTCATTTTACGCAAACAATTGTTAATTGAATCATTGTGAGTATGTCATTCAACTATTTCTTATTTTATCTTTTTATTTTATTAATATATACAGTACTATTAATCTATTTAAAGATTATTGAAGTAACTATCATTGACTCTATTATAGTAAACGATATGACTTTGAATTCAAAAAAAAAAAATTTCCGATTACAAAAAAAATTAGTTAACAGTCATAATAAATATAAAAATGAACACACCACAAAACATATTTCCGTATATTTTTATTGTAAACAAATTAAAATTTTTTCCTACTATTAGTATTTGAAAATATTCTACAAATGAATATAAACTTTAATTATATATACATAGATAAATACATTTGTTGGAGTTTCCATTAAACCCAATTAAATTCAATGTTTAAATGAAATTCATTCAGTCAATTAAATTTATTTATTACTATACTACGGCATTCACATATTATTTTTGCTAGAAAATAATAGCATATCGAAGAAATTGCGATTATAAATTTTCACCTTTTTCAATCACATGAAAATGGTCATATAATTAATTGAATAAAAAAATATCTATAAACGTTACTTCTTGTTTACGTGTTTTCTTACTTTTTTATTTATATTCTCCTTATTATAATAAAGTTCACAATAGTTAGATAGACTTACTTTTACGACTATGCGAAAACCTTAGTTATTAAATATAATTATAATATACATACATGTGATTACATTTAGGATAAATTTATCCTAGACCTAGAGTCTACACTCTTAACCTTGACCACAATTGTATGTATCACGTGTTAGCTACTTTAAAAAAATTTATTTATATAGGGTGTCTAGGATAAAAACCTAGACCCGGGGTCTATTTTAAGGACACTCATATAAATATTATGTTATACACGTTAAAAATTTATGTATTGATTATTTTTTATTCATGAAAGGAAATTAAGGTTACACTAGATAATTATATAGTAATAAAAGAAGAAACGAATTTATCATTATTATCAACTCTTTCACTTATGGTTGAAACTGTTTTAATTAATATAGTGGTATGATTGGAGTTGGACTGAGAAGACTAAAGATGGATAAGAAATAGCTTCAGTTTAAGTAATCCAAAAAGATATTTAATAAATGAAAAAAATCGGAATTATATAAACTCCAAAACTGATATTTCTATTCTGGAGGTTTAAGACTTTTCTTGGGGTCTAAAGTCAACTTTGATGCCTAAGTCAGGATGTAAAACTTCATCTGATATCTCTTTAATTAATAACTTCAAAATAATCAAAACACCACTTGGAGTCTTCAATCATCAACTAGTTTTTTCTATCTTAATTATTCTATACTTAATATGAATCTCTAATACCATTCTAAGATATTATTTAATATACAAAAATAGAAATAACTAAACATATATATGTCAATTATAAAATTAATACAATAGCTACTAAGTAATAATAAATAAATAAATAAATAATAAACAATAAAATAAACCACAAAAAGAAAGAATTATAAAATAATAAAATAATAAAATAAAAATTTAATTACTTAGCAGTTAAATTCAAACATTCAAAAATTATTATAAAATTTAAACATTTATTATTTACTTAATTCTTAATATAAGGTCTAAACCTTTTGAAATAGATGTGCTATGTTTCTGGCCTTAAGTTGTTTATTATTATTTTTGGTGATTATTTTTGGATTTTTTTTAATACCAAATTATATTTTTAATAATTTTGATCATTTAGTTGGATCTAATAAAGTTCCAATTTTCACTATTCCAATCAAAGTTGTAGCTCTTGTGATAGTTGAAATTTATTGATCTATAGTGTGATATGGTTATTGTGAATATTGTTACCTAAAGGAAATAATATTGTTACATATACAACATAAGGCTTTAGCCAACAAATTATAATATGATAATCAAATTGGTAAAATTACAAAGTCACTTGCAACACTTTACAATATGTAAATAATTATTAGAATCAATATTTCAGCTTCTTAGCAATATATAAAACTTTGATAAAGTGAAGATCCAATATTTATATTTATCTATTTATTTAAATTAGTACAAACTCTTCTAAACCATTAAACTAATTAACTTTTAAATACTAATTTATATCTAAATTATTATTTCTCCTCTAATTAATTAGAAGATTCAACTCTTAAAAATATCAAGAATTGGTCTACTTTTAAAAAAAAAATTTGTGAATCAAAAAAATATTGGTTTCTTATAGTTGAACTTGAGAAACTATCTAAATTAATAAACTAAAATAAAACTGATATGAATTTATAAAATTGTTTTTATATATGTAAGAGTTAATGTTTATTTTTTATAAAAATTATGTTATAAATTTTTTAAATTTCATAATTAACTTATAATTATTTCATTAGCAAATTTAATAAGTCATAATATTATATAAATATATATAAATCTATATAGGTCTCATAATATTATGTAAATTTATATATATTACATATATTTATATTGTTAGTCCTAACTATACTTGTATACAAAATTATTTTGGAATCCTGAAATTGTAATTTTGGAAAAACAAGTTGAAATAGTTTTTTATAGAAGACAAAATTATTTTACTAAAAACCTGAAATTTTTTGACTACCCAGAAAATTCTTTGATTAAAAATACATATAACTGTGTATTTTTTTACTTCTATATATATAGAATAAATTCTGCATAAATTTTAAAAAAATGAAATATCTCAAAAATTCAAAATCAATTTGAAAATATATATAGTTTTAACTACCTTTGAAACTTGAAGCCAAGGAACAAACCCTATAAAAACTATAATATTTAAAATATACTTAAAATATATTTCATTAAGTATTTTTTAAGTATTTTTTAAGTATATAAGAAATTACTTAAAATATTGTTATTTTATACTTAAAATATATTTAAAATATATTTAAAAAATACTTATAAAATACTTAATTTAGGTAATGAGTAAGTATATTTTAGGTATATATTTAAAATATACTTAAAATATTATTAAAACATATTTAAAATTAAGTATATTTTAAGTATATACCTAAAATATACTTACTCATTACCTAAATGAAGTATTTTTTAAGTATATTTTAATGTATTCTAAGTACAAAATAATAATATTTTAAGTAGTTTTTTATGAATACAATTAAGTATATTTTAAGTATATATCTAAAATATACTTACTCATTACCTAAATGAAGTATTTTTTAAGTATATTTTAATGTATTCTAAGTACAAAATAATAATATTTTAAGTAGTTTTTTATGAATACAATTAAGTATATTTTAAGTATATATCTAAAATATACTTACTCATTACCTAAATGAAGTATTTTTTAAGTATATTTTAATGTATTCTAAGTACAAAATAATAATATTTTAAGTAGTTTTTTATGAATACAATTAAGTATATTTTAAGTATATTTTAATTTATTTTAATAATATTTTAATAATATTTTAATTATATTTTAAGTATTTTTTAAGCATACATATTTCTTATAGGAAAAACAACTAATAACAAAGGTTATATCTTATAAAATTAAAGATATCTGTCATAATAATTTACAAGAGTTATAACTGATTGCAACTAATTGCACCATATGCCCTAATTAATTGTACCATATATAAAAATTGATTGTATTATTTTTTTTTTGAATTACAATAGATATCACTATACAAAATAAATAACTACAAGATCCAAATTATTTTTCAAAAATCAAAATCCCAAATTATTTATATAGTACCAAAATTTCAAATCCCAAATGCCAAATACTATATAATCCCAAATTTTGAGCAATTTGGATAATATGTATACTATAAATAATATGTTAAAGTTGTGTTAATTCTTAATTCAAAGGTTTTATTTATGTGGTTTAAAGGGCTAGAGAGATTTTATAAATGTTTACAGAGAACTAACTCAATTATAAAAAAATAACTCTAAAGTTTCAAGATTATTAATTATGTCAATTAAGAAACTAATTCTTAAAAATTAAAAGAGTTTTTGAATAAACAAAAAGATTATTATTTGTACAGAATAATAAAATAATCAATTACACAATTATTTATTAATAATATAGGAATTACTATCCCAATTAATATCAATTTACTAAGTTATTTTTTAATTTAACTTAGGACTAACTTAAAAACTAAAGCTAATTAAGTTCAACTAAAACTAAGTTCAACTGAAGTTCAGATTTAAATATCTTTTATATACTTATTAATTTATATCTATTTTTATATTTGTAACTATATATGTCTATATGTTTGTAATTATGTCTGATTTATCTTGATACTATATAATTATTCTAGAATACAAACTAGTATTATAATAAACATTTGTAATATAAATAAATAATATATGTAATTAGTACTACTATTAATAACTAATTATGAAATAAATAAGTAAATAATATTTAGAAATAATAAAAATACCAGTTAATAATAATAATAATTAATAAACAATAATATGTATTAAAATAATAAAAAAATATAAAATTATAAAAGATAAAATAAAAAATAAATTTAAACAAGTTAACAATATAAATTTATACATGTAAATCTATATAATATTACAAGACCTAAATTTTCTAATATTAATAAAAATTAATTTTTTTATTATAAAATTCATAAATATTTTATCAAATTTATAAATTGGAATAAATTAGAAATTTCTATTTATAAATTAATTGCCTATACTTTATAAATTTTAGTAAAACTCATCATTAATACTATTAATTGAAAACCTGTTTATAATAAAACTATTTTATTTTTTTTATTTGACTAGTTACATGTTAAATAATCAAAAATTAATAAAATTTTTGGTACAAATTAGCTTAACCTATTTGTCTATAAATTTTGTTTATTTGTATTATACGTGTTGCCCAAATCCCAAATCATTTTGAATTTGGGACGCTGTTACCAGAGTAATTGTTGAAATGTATTTTAATTACTATTATATATTATTAACTTATATTATTTATTATATTGTTATTATATTTATAATTAGTTAGTAGTATTTAGTTATTTATTATTTATTTATTTATTTATTTATTTATTATTTATATTCTTATCTGTAATACGAAAGATAAATTGATTTACAAATATGTAGTTGTGTAGTGTAACTGTGTCCTGTAATAGATTTACCATAGATAGTAGTAAATTAATATGTAGATCATGTATTACGAGGACCCAAAGGACCCAAAGGACCCAAAGGATCCAAAGGACCTAAAGGATCTAAAGGACCTAAAGGACCTAAAGGACCTAAAAATTAGTTATATAAGGGATGGATTTTGACCTA
Source organism: Diversispora epigaea (assembly GCA_003547095.1). NCBI lineage: Eukaryota > Fungi > Glomeromycota > Glomeromycetes > Diversisporales > Diversisporaceae > Diversispora > Diversispora epigaea. Next base: position 89,351 of record PQFF01000460.1, on the reverse strand, counting down.
AAGCAAAAGGGNAAAATTTTTGGTACAAATTAGCTTAACCTATTTGTCTATAAATTTTGTTTATTTGTATTATACGTGTTGCCCAAATCCCAAATCATTTTGAATTTGGGACGCTGTTACCAGAGTAATTGTTGAAATGTATTTTAATTACTATTATATATTATTAACTTATATTATTTATTATATTGTTATTATATTTATAATTAGTTAGTAGTATTTAGTTATTTATTATTTATTTATTTATTTATTTATTTATTATTTATATTCTTATCTGTAATACGAAAGATAAATTGATTTACAAATATGTAGTTGTGTAGTGTAACTGTGTCCTGTAATAGATTTACCATAGATAGTAGTAAATTAATATGTAGATCATGTATTACGAGGACCCAAAGGACCCAAAGGACCCAAAGGATCCAAAGGACCTAAAGGATCTAAAGGACCTAAAGGACCTAAAGGACCTAAAAATTAGTTATATAAGGGATGGATTTTGACCTAAAGCAAAAGGGGGGCTCAAGCTCGAATTTGAGTTCGAGTCAGAGATTCTTTTAGTTCAGTTTAGTTTAGTTTTTAGTTCGAGTTCAGTTTAGTTTTTAGTTCGAGTTTGATAGAATTAGGATTCTATCCTTTAGTTAAGAAACCTTTTGTAACTAATTTATCTGTAAATTAGTCTCTTTTGTATTTGCAATTACCATTAATAAAGGTTATTATTACCTTGAAGTTATCAGTATCATTGTTTTATTAATAATAATCAAACCCTTTGTGTTGAATCGCCTACTTTATTATTTGAAGCGCTGTCTCGTGATATTAGTAGTTAACACTAATCAATACACTTATTAACAGTAGTTACTTAACTTCTAAAATCTACCTATTAGTAGTAGTTGTATCTATTTTGACTAATAGTTTCCTTGAATAATATCTTTAATATTATTTCAAGAGTTCTTGTTCATCCCACGTGTTTATTGAGAAGAATAAACCTCCGTTGGTAACAACGTCAAAATACACAAATTACTAATATTTGAGATTTGAGATTTTGACAAAAAGCATCAGTAAATTTTTTTAAACATAAGCCTTTGAAGTTCTTCACTCTGATAACTTTCGAATACCTCCAACATAAACGTAAGGTTATTGGTACTGAAAATTTTCATTTTTATTAATAAAACATAATACTCCGGAGGTTATTGATCTTGATAACCTTCAATAACCTTTACTTTATCATAATAAACATAATATTTGTGAAGGTTATTGGTCCGATAACCTTCAATAACCTTTGAAAACGAAATTATTAAAATAACCTCCGATATAAAAAATTTTCTAATAAAATACTAATTATAATTTGGGATTTGAAATTTGGGATTTTGGTATTTGGAATTTTGGCATTTAGATTTTGAATTTGGGTAGCAAGTATAATTTGTGTATTATCAATAAACTTTCCTGCTTATTTGCACATCTTCCTATTTATTTGTGCCAAAAATTTTACTTATTTTTTTTCATTTGACTAAAGTGTAAAAAATTTAAAACAAATAATTTTATTCCAATTTAATATTTTTCAAAAGTTATTACATCAGTAAATTTTTTCAATTATAATCTTTTGAAGTATTTTACTTTGATTATTACCTTCAGTATAAATATAATATTTGTGAAGGTTATTGATATTGAAAAAATTACAAAAAAAATTAGAATTAAAACATGTGAAAACTTGACATAATTAATATAACTAAATATAGTCAAGTCTCTCTATAATCATATTTTATATATTAAATATTTTTATAATTACACTTTTTACAAGAATTAATACCTATTAATGCTATATAAAAAAATTTTATATAATTACTGAATTTTTTATAATTATATTAGTCATATACTATAAGAACTTATACATATTAATACTATTTAAATTTTAATAATCAAGTTAAAAACTTTTTACTTTTGATATGTATAATTTGGATACGTTAAGTGAGTGAGTATATAGTATATACATGTTGTCAAAACTAATTTAGTTTTGACTCAACTCTTAAAATTTCAATTTTTAATTGCGTCTAACTCAACTAATTGCGTCAATTACTAATAAAAATTAAAATTTGCCTTGACTCAACTTCAATTTTTCTCAATTTTAATTGTATCTGACTCAATTAAAATTAAAAAAATTGAAGTTGAGTCAAGGCAAATTTTAATTTTTATTAGTAATTGACGCAATTAATTGAGTTAGACGCAATTAAAAATTGAAATTTTAAAAGTTGAGTCAAGGCGAAATTAGTTTTGACAACATGTATAATATATAATATAGTATAATAGTACACATGTCAAATAATCAAAAATTAGCAAAACTTTTAATACAAATTGACTTAGCTTATTTATGAATCAGTTATAAATCTTCCTAATTAGATACAAATCTGCTAAAAATCTCCTACCTATTCACAAATTGGTCACAAATCTTCCTATTTATTTGCAAATATTCTTGCTTATTTGTATCAAACATTTTGTTTGTTTTTATTTATTCAACTAGTGATAATAATTACTGGTCAAATAAAAAAAAATAAACAAAATTTTTGATACAAATAAACAGGGAGATATGCAAATACACAGGTTGAAATATTATAAATCTGGAAGATATTTGGTATTTAATATCAAGTAAAAAATTGTATAATATCAGGTATATATTAGATATATATCGAATACCTAATGTTATATATTAGGTATCTGATTATATATATTTCCAAAATTGATTTTAAATTTTTGAGATATTTCATCTTTTTGAGATTTATGCAGAATCTATTTTATATATGGAAGTAAAAAAAGTACTTAGTTATATGTATCTTTAATTAAGAAATTTATCTGGATGGTTAAAAAATTTCAGGTTTTAAGTAAAATAATTTCATCTTCTATAAAAAACTATTTCGACTTTTTTCTTCAAAATTGCAATTTTCACTAGTCGAATAGAAAAAAATAGGACGGTTTTATTATGAATAGGATTCTGATTAATGGCTAAATTTGCTAAGATTTATTAAGTATAGGCAGTCGATTTTTTTTAATTTATAAATAGGAATTTCTGATTTATAAATTTTCACAAATAGGATGTCCGATTTATATATATTTGCACCATCAATAGGATTTCGATTTTTGTTCATTTGACCAGTGTTCAGGATCCCAAAATAATTTTGCGTGCAAGTATATACCTAATATCATATCAATATATCAGATATCCGATATTGTATATTAGATACTTGATATTGTACAATTTTTTACTTGATATCAAATACCAAATATTTATCAGATTTATAATATTTTGACCTATAATAGACAGAGAGATTTATGTATAATACACAAATAGACAGAAAAATTTGTAAATGCTACATAGATAGGCAAGGAGATACACTAATCAAAAATTCATAAATACTATACATATTGGATACTAGATAAGTGTAGTATCCATGTTTAATTTCATACACTTATCAGGTACCTGATAGGTGTATGAAATTAAGTACAGGTACTACATTTATCTGGTACCTAATATGTGTAGTATTTATGAATGCTGATTTTTGATTATTTGATGTGTGAATGTGATGTTAATAAAATAAAAATAATAAAACTAATAATACAGTTAATAAAGAAAGATAAAATAATAAAGACAAATTTTAGATTTGAGTTTTAAAAAAATTCAACCAGATTACTATTTTTAATCTTGTAATTTCTCTTAACAGCATGTCATAGTCATCATTATAAATTTGTAAAATTGAAATTTGATTAATATACTGGAATTGATGATGGAAGAATATTGTATATATAGAAGATATAAGGGGAAATTTTTGCCTATATGTAACTCTTTTTTCCCCATATTATTTGATTTAGTAAGTTTCCATAATTCAAAAAGAATCAAATTATTCTTTCCCTTCAAAAAAAAGTGAGAAATAGCAAAATTTTATTGGGGTATGAAAAAGCTATTTCAAAGGGTAAGCTTACTATTTTCTCGTGGTTTAGCTTGGTAGTGAACTTGTGCTGATTAAATTATATGAATAATTATAAATACTTGGAAATAAAATATAAACTATAAAAGAAATTCAAATAAATAATATCAACTTATTTAACTAATTAATTAATAAATAATCTATACATGTTATCAAAACTATCGAATTAAGTCAAATGCAATTAAAATTATGAAAAAATTAAAATTGAGTTATATGAAAATTAACACAATTGACACAATTAAATTTCAGTAATTGAGTTAAAGGCTTTTTACTTTTGATGACATGTATAAAATAATCAGTAATTATAAATTAATCAATAGGCTAAAAATAATTATAAATTCAATAAATCAAAAATGATCAAAGGTAAGTTTGGGTTATACAATATGTCCTTATTTTAGCAACACTTCAAGACATAAGTATAAAGGAATTGTTATTTTTATTATTATAATAATAATTGATTAATTTTTGGTTTATAGGCTATGGCAGATGAGAATGTAGGGATTCAAAGTCATATTATTTTTATATGCCATGACCTATTTACGTCATAGACTTAAATTCTAAAGTCTGCACCTCTAATGATGACTTAGTCAATTAAATCAAAATTCTCTTGACTAGACATGATTTAGTCGATATAATAACAACAACAATAATAATAATAATGATATGATGTTTATTTGCTTTGGTTTCTTCAATTCTTTTTTGATCTTCTGCTACTATAGTTATTTATTGTTATTGTTATTGTAATTGTTGTGAAGAACAAAATTTGCAAACTCATTTATCTTATAATAGCGATATTTTAATGCAGTTACTACTTTCTCTTAATTATTAGCTATGGCAAATGATACTATTCTTATTTTTTATTAAATTTAGTTATTGTCTTTTTATTATTTTTATTATTATCTTTTTTTACCTTTATAAATAAAATTATTTTTTTTATTTATTTCAAAAAAATAGGAAATCAAATAATAAAATTATTTTTTTATTTTATTTCAAAAAAATAGGAAATCAAATTTGGAGGCTTTCAGTCATCACAGCTAAAATGGTTAATTGTTTTTAATGACGTGTGTGAATGGTTTAATCCACGAACCAATCCTAATACTAAACTATTGAAGTTATTGAAAATATTGGTTCTTTGAAAAGTCAAGGTTCGAAGGTATAACTTTTATTTTGTAAACAACAACATATACATTAAATACACAACATTAAATATACATTACATTAAATTGGTAGTGACCGTTTCATCGCCTGGATGTAAAAGTTTTGATATTATAAAAATATTGGGGTATGTTAGTTCTGAGCGTATAATAATTTGAGAATAATTTATGAAAAGTCATATTTGATATTTTATTACGTAGAAAATTGTTAAGAGAGATATCATTTAAGTAATAATATTTTTATTGATTTTTGTTTATAATTTTTAATAAAATCTAATTTTTAATACAAATGAAATAAATTTTAAATAATTAAATAAATAATACAAAATGATACAAAAAATAATAAACAAATAATAATTATCCTTAAGAAATATATAATAATAATAATAATAATAATAATAATAATAATAATAGAATTAATAAATAGTTGCATTTGCGTTTGTTCCATCATTAACTCCATTACCGTTTACTCCACTGCTACGACTGAAAGAATAATTGAAAGCCGATTGATCATTTTGATTATATTTATTATATATATTATTAAATTTATCATCTATTTCAATTTGTAACTTTTTTACCATATTTGATAATTCTGAGACAGCTTCATCTGATTTGGTGGTGGTGTTTGAAATCTTTCTTTGAGAATTGAATTCTTTATCAGAATAATTCTGAGTAATAAAAAATATATTTTAAATTATTTAAATTATTAAAAAAAAAAATAACATTAAAATTTAAGATTAATAAAAAAAAATATTTACTTTTATAAGTTTAGTTAACTTTCCATAATCGGGATCGTCGTGACGAATTTGTGCACATTCTTTCTTCAAACGTTGAATAAATTCTTCATAAGTTGGACATTTTAAAAATCCTTCTAAACTTTGATTACAATTTGAACAAACTAATCCTAATTGTTCTTTAAATTTAATATCATCTATCATACTATTATTATTAAAATTATTATTATTAAAATTATTATTGTTAAAATTATTATTATTAAAATTATTATTATTAAAATTATTATTATTGTAATTATTATTGTAATTATTATTATTGTAATTATTATTATTATTGTAATTATTATTATTATTGTAATTATTATTATTGTAATTATTATTATCAATTATTTCTTTTTTAATAGCAACTTTACATAATTCTTTAAGATTAGATTTAGGAAATCCACATTTACCGCAAGCGGCAATTTGATAATGAACATGTTTAGGGAATTGACATATTTCACAAAATTGTTTTTTAATTAATTCTTTACGTTCATTTAGATTTGCTTCCTGTTCTAAGATCCATTGATTACAAGATTGACATTCCGCGAAATCTGTATTCGGTTGTCCACATCCATAACATATTCCATATAAATCCCGATAAAGTTCGGTAGGTGAAATTGGATAATAATTATTATTAATATTATTAATGGTGTTATTATTATTATTGTTATTAATATTATTATTATCATAAGAAAATCGGTAATTATTATTGATTGAACGAGAACGAGAATGAGAATGGGTAGACGTTGGAGTAAGAGTTGGAGTTGGAATAGTTCCATTATGTGTTTGATTAGGTACATAGCCAGCCGGTGACATGACAAAAGAATCTCTATGGTCAGTAAAATGTACTTGAGTGTTTATATTTGGATGAAGTGGTGGAAGTGGTGGTGTGGGTGTTGGCGTTGGTATTGAATTTTGACGATTATGATATATAGAATTATTAGAATTTGTATAATTTTCCTGAGTTAATGGTTGAAATGTTCTTGGATCAACGAATCCTCCAGGATATTGAGATTGTCGTTGAGCTATAGGATGAGGTTGACCTGGATATTGTTGAGGTGCCTGATGCGTTTGGTGTATTTGTGGTGAAGTCGGCGCCACGAAAACATTATTATTTACTGGTGGTTTATATGACATTCTGTTACTTTTCATTTTCTTTTAACAAAAAAAATGTAAAATTAAATTAAAATTGGATTGAAAATATTGAAAATATTGAAAATTAAAAAATTAAAAAATTTGAAAAAGGCGAAGAAATTAGAAAGGAAATTTTAAATAAAAAAATTTTTTCCCAAAAAAATGTTAATAATGTGTGAATTACATACATATTGTCTTACATTTTACATAAACATAAACTGTATTCACGTGTATTATTTATGTATGTGCCTGATGAGTAACCAGTAATTTCTGAATTATATATTTTATATTATACTATACATGTTGTGCATATATTCTTGCGGAATTGATACCTCATCTCTCCAACATCTTAACTCTTTATTATTCTTTATATATTCTCTTTGATATATTTTCCTTTGTTTCATTAAATATATAACCTATATATAGTACAAATATTATCATTTGACCTTTGAAAATAGGAAACAAAATGGTGTATATATTGTATATCAGTGTTGTACATTTTTACGTCCCTGAGTTTTTTGACTGTTCCATGTTCACGTCAGCGCTTTCCGTACTCTTAACTAGCTTATTAATAGATATTGAAACTTTATAGGTATATGCAAAAATCAATTTTAAACAACTTTAATTAATGGCTAAAAATAGGTTTTTATAATAAAATTTTGCGTTATTTACGTTGCAAAGTAATTTATTTCTGAAGCACTGTCCCTTGACAACACTGCAAATATTGGAAATAACTGTAATTGATTGGCAGGCAGGCAAGGCAAGTCATAGGCCAACACTTAAATGCAGATTGTGTAAATTAAAAATTGATTGATATCACGTGAATAAGAGTGGATCAATAAAATTACAAATCTTTACCAAATCTTTAAATTAAAATAAAAAATTTTTTGGTATAGATATTTAAAATATTTAAAATCTTTGACTAATTGGACATCTAGATCAATTAAAAGTTATTGACCTACAAAGTTCGGGTATTTACATATAAATAAAATAAATGATCGAAACGGCCAATTCCTGTAACACGAGCCTTCCAATCACGTATTACAGTGATGATGTCACCTAATCATTTGGTCATTTCGCAAATCTCGGCCTTTTTCTCTTATTCGTGAATAAAATTAAATAAAAAATTATTTTTTTCTTTTTTTTATTGATCCATAACTGAATTAATTATTTTAGATAAATTTTTTAAAAAATATTCATTGTCTATAAATAACTATAAATATTATAAATATAGGTGAATTATGATTATGATTGGTTGGATTAAATGACCTGCCAATTTAGTTATATTGTATTTGTGAGACGGATCTTCATTCATTCATTCGAGATTTTTATTTTTTATTTTTTATTTGTTTTTTTTAAAAAAAAAGCACCATGGTAAGGACAACAAAACACACGGCAACACATGGCAAAAAAAAAACGTTGAGGTCAAAATCATCAGTTTATAATGTATCATAATTTAATAATTAATTAATTATAATTTAATCTTCAGGATCCTTTCGTGGGAATAGCGATATATCTAGGAATATTTAGTTTATTGATATTTATATTGTTAATGGGACCATCGCCACGTTTCAGGTAAATTTTCATTATCATCATTATTATCTGTTATTATTGAATTATTTCTTGAATATATATTTTATCTAATATTTTATCTGATATTTTATCTGATATTTTATTCTTTTGGATATTTTAGAAATGGCATAATTGGAAAATTAAATTATCTATTAACGGTTGCTTTATTTAAATGGTTAGGGTAAATACCTAAAATTAATGAATAACTTTATTAATTTTATTAACTTTATTAAGTTTATTAATTTTATTAACTTAAGTTTATTAATTTTATTATTATTTGTATTAAAAATTTTAAAAATGTTAGAATTACAATTCGAAAAGTATTAGGAAACAGAGTTTCACGAATGATTGATGGAATATATTCATATTGTATGGAACAAAAGAACCCAGTTTTACCAGTAAAGAAGACTATTCCAATTTATTATTATTATCACCATCATCATCATCATTATCAATAATAATAATATCATTATTATCATCATTATTTTTTTTAGTTAGTCTTTTTAACTCTCATGACTGGATCGGTTTATACATTCTTTGTCGCAGGATGGCATTACGTTCCAGGACCTTATGTTTCTAAAATACATATGTAAGTAATGTTCATTATCTTCCTATTTATTTTTATTAAATATATTTATATTTATTTATTATTATTTATTCATTTATCTTTATATTCATTCATTCATTCATTCATTCATAATAATAATGATGATGATGATGATGATAATAATAATATAGATATATTATTCCCTTGATAATTGCCTTTACATATTTATCATTTATAATAGCATGTTATAGTGATCCTGGAAGAATTGCTAAAGAGAATGTAGTTAAGGCTTGTAAAATGTTTGAATATGATTTTTTAATTTTTGAACCAAGAAAATGTAGAACTTGTTTATTTCCAAAGTAAGAATTATTTCTTTCATAATAAGATTTTAGATATTATCATTATCATTTATTGTTTAAAAAGGGATATACAAGAAAATAATTATTTTGTATAAATTATTTTCTATAATTATTTTGCATAATTATTTTATATAGACCTGCTAGATCAAAACATTGCTCACTATGTAAAATGTGTGTGGCAAAATCTGATCATCATTGTAAGTGAATATTTTTTTTCTTCAATAGAGAATTGCCAAATTACTAAAAATTATTATTATTGTTGTTATTATTATTATTGTTATTATTATTATTATTATTATTATTATCATTATTATTATTATTATTATTATTATTATTATTATTATTATTTATCATTTATTTTTATTTATTATTTATTATTTTTATTATTTATTATTTTTATTATTTTTATTATAGGTGCCTGGATAAATAATTGTGTTGGTCTTAAAAATTATCGTTATTTTATTTTATTTTTATATTCAATAATGCAAATATGTTTCTATGGAACATATATAATATTATGTATATTTTGTGGAATAGCTAAAAATATGAATTTATCTTCAGCTTTGGTTAAAAATCCTAAAACAGGAGTGAAAAGTAAGGTTTCTTACCATCAAATGGCTTTGGTGAGTTTTTTTTATTCATCTTATTTATTATATTATTATTTATTTATTATATTATATATTGTTTATTATATTATATATTTATTATATTACATATTTATTTTATTATATATTTATTTTATTATATATTATATATTTATAGTTATTAATTCATCATGAAAGTTTTTTGGGAATATTAGGAATATTTATTGTTTTGGTTGGAATAGTAATTTCAGTATTCTTAGGTTATCAATTTTATTTAATTTTCTCCGGTTTTACATCTAATGAATCATTAAAATGGTCAGATGTCGAAGAACTTATTATGGATGAAGAATTATGGGTGTATGATAGAAAAATTGAACCAAAGTCAAATGATGATAATAACAAATCTAGAAAAAAGAAAAATAATAATGATAATGTGAATAAGAAAGATATAAGTATTGAAGGAAAAGAAAAAAAATTGAATAATAATAATATTAGAGGCATTAAAACGTATTGGATAAAACCTAATAATCTTAGAAATAGACAAAACAATCAAAATAGTAATAATGAGATCAGTGAAAGAAGTGATGCAAATAATGAACATCAGCAATTATTGTCATCAACAACTACAACATCATCTTCGTCACCATCAAATGAATTTAGATTTGGTAAACAAGTGAAGTCAATATCGGAAGTAAAGAATATTTATGATAAAGGAAAATGGAAAAATCTTCTTGAGGTTTTGTTTCCACCATCATTATAAAATTTTTTAATTCAATTAAAGATTTTTGAGGTATATCCTTAAGAATTATTATTTGAAATTAGGTCTCTGGGTGTATTATCATCATCACCATTATTATTGTTAAAGTACTATATAATCATATTTATTAACAATTGTATTATTATTATTATTATTATCATTATTATTATTATTATTATTATTATTATTATTATTATTATTAAAGATTATTAACATTAATGATAATATAGTTGTGTGTATAGACAACCTTATTTTGTAGTTCTGACCTCAATCATATAAATAATGATCTGGAATAAAACTGAAATTAGAATTAATATAGTGTTGCATTAAATTAATGACAATAACAAATATAAAGATGCAATATTTTATATATTTTATATACACTATATACATTTCAAATTATAGAATTTATTTTTTTATCAACATGATAAGATTTCAGATACGAATTCCTTAGCTTTCTTATTAATAATTTTTTTCTTTGTTATCTTTTATCACCGAAAATAAAAGAAACAAAAGTTCAATGAATTGATATTTTTTTTCCTCGGACCTTTTTTTTTAACAATTATTATTTATATTTATTGTTATATTTATTTATTTATATTTATATATATATATATATATTTATATTTATTTATATTTATATTTCATTCATTCTTCATACTTATTTACTTAGTCATCGTCAATTACCCAACGAGTTGATGTTTCTCTTCGAATATGTGCAGTTGCTGGATCTTGTATTGACGGTGCATCATTAATATCATACGATGGCAAAGAGTTTTGAGTTGATACTAAAAAAAGTAAAAAAAGTTGATGAAATAAAATAAAATAAAATAAATAAAATGTGTATAATAAATATTACGACTCAACAAGGAATATATTATAATTATTATAATGAATTATTATATTTATATTATATTTACCATGTCTTTTTAATCCTTTGCCAAAATTTTTTAGAACAATTATAGCCCAAATTAAAGTTAACTAAAAAGAAAAAATGATGATTAAACAATAAATTAATTTATTTACATATTTATTAATAATTATTGTTATGATTAAATATTATAAAAGCAAAATACTTACAATCGCCATCACGATACCAGATGTGACTAAATTTAAATAAAATGAAATAAATAAATAAAAAATAAAAATAAATAAATAAAAATAAATAAATAATAATCAAAATAAATATGGGAAATTGTTACTTACTGTATACAATAAAAAAGTACCAACTATCTTGTGATGAAGCTTGAGTTGATTTTACAAGTAAAATTATAAAATCTAAAATTGTTATCATCCAAAGGCATATAAAAATCTTCATTCTTATATGTGATTCTTCTGATAACTATTTATAAAAATATAAATAATTAGTTAATAAATAATAAATAAATAATAAATAAATAATAATAAGAAGTAATAATAATTAATAAATAATTACAGAATGATAAGCAAGCCATTGTAGAAAAATTATAGATAGAGTTACAATCACATGAATATAATATATTGTAGTATGAACGTATCCTCCATTTTCTATGGTGAAACAAGCTTCTATAGACATGACTATCATAAAGAAAATATCTAATTTTAACAACATTACAAAAATCAACATCGTTCTATAATATTCTTTTTTTTTTTTTTAAAAAAAAAAAAAATACAAATTAATGAAAATAAATCAATAAATATTATCGTGAATCTTTAGAGAATAACAAAAAAAAATCAATAGAAATAAAATTACTTCTCATTTTAAGATCGGCGCCAATCCTCGTATATATTTGCCACCCAAAAGCCTTAAATAATATTTATGATTATTATCATTATTATTATTATTTATTAAGGAAAATAATTATAAATAAAATACCTGATATAATTTTATCGAAAAAAATCCCATTAAAGTTGCGCATATCAATGATATACCTATTAACAGTGCTTCGTGGCTTCCTATTTGAAGGTCATAACTTTTAAATATTTCAAGAGAACAATTTTCTATTGTAGAATTTTTCCATATTTTTATTTCTACAATTTGTATCTAAAATAAATAATTATTTTTTTAAAAAAAATATTTAATAAAATAAATAATTAAAACAAATAAAATAAATTAATTTATAATACTAATACACACAATGGCAAATAATCCTGTTAGATAATTTATCACCGCAATCGTTATAATTTGAATAGAATTTTGATTTACAATCTGGCAAATCGTAATGATAGTTAAAAATAAAGAGCATTCATTAATTCGAGACATTCACAATCAATAATTCGAGACAATAATTAAAAACATTAGATATTTACCGCATCGAAACAAAACCACACTTGAAAAACATTAAACAATATAAAAATTACATTTTCTCCATAAATATTATTAATTCTATTAGAAGCATTTTTTATACAACTATTTTGATCATCTACTTCTACTTCTTTTTGAAATTGATTAGCGGCTTCTTGATTTCTAGAAATAATAAGTGCTTCAAATATAATTGTAATGAGAGATTGTATAATTGATGTAATAATGAATGCACGTGTCCATTTTGATTCGGCTATCCTGGCGTACTAAAAAAGGAAAAAAAAGAAAAGAAAAGAAATAATGGTTTCTTAATACGTATATATATAACAAACATGAAGAATAATTCCAAACAAAATAGTGAAAATTTCAATAATGAATTTCAATACGTACCGACTCCAGGAGATACGTTTTTATTTTCGTTAGTTTAAAAAATACTTTTGTCATTTTTTTTTACTTTTATTTATTTAACAATTATAATGTTGCTGTCGTTGTTGCTATAATTATTTATTTGGTTATTTCTTGAAATTTTCCGAAATCGCTCAACGATAAAAAATATCAAAAAGAATTATTCTAAAACTAAATCTAAAAATTCATTAGAAGAAAATTTTAAAAAAGTCCCTTGCAGAAAGGTAGAAAAATATTTAAAAAATATTTTAATTTTCCATCGTTCAGAATTTAAACAAAATTAAATACTCAATAAAAATAAGGCTAAAAAATGTTTCTTTTTAGAATAAGCTTATCGTAAAATATACAAACATAAAAAATTGCTAAATTAAAATTATAAAACATAGGATACATATAAATTATTTTTATTTACGGGATTTATTTGTGTTTTCGTGTTTAAAATTTCGAGACATTTTTAGATATTAGTGGTAAATTAAAATCAATTGTTACTTAATGATCATTTCTTTAATAAGCAACAATTAGTAACAAAAATTTAATAATATTATTGTCCTCCCCTCGCGAATTGATTTAAAGTATCACTAGATATATTTTTATATTTGTGACAGGAAAAACAATGGACACATGTGCACTTCTTTATAGACTTTCTATCATGTACTCTTTGTTCATTATACATTATACATATTTGTTATGTCTTATTATTATTTATTAATTAAATTTATTTATTATTTTATTATTTGTTGTTTGTTTTGGATTAATTAAATTTTAACGTGTATTGAAGAAGAGAAATTTATCATTTTATTTTATATAATTTATATACAGTACAGTATATCCAAGAAAGAAATAACAACAATTACAATAAAAATTACAATAAACAACGCAATATGTACTCATTTTTCTTTCCCACCACCACCGCCAGAATTGAAATATTCAATATTTACACCAGAATTAGAATTATTATTCTTGAATCATTCTCCTTTCCCACCAAAATTAGTATCACCATGTTCCCCACCAGGATTTAAATCATCAGGATCAAATTTATTATAATTATTATCAACTAATCTACTTCCAATATCCAAAGATTCATCTATATATCCCAAATGTAAAAATCTTGCCCAAAGAATTGCCAAGAATAAAAATGCCCATTGACAAATTAAGTTTGCTGCTCGAACTTTACATGCGATTAAAGAATTTTTATCAAATCCTTCATCATCTTGATAATCAGAACAAAAGAATGATGTATCATTAAATTCGCCCCACGTAAGATGGGTATAAAGAACTTTATTAAAAAAAATGAAAGAATTATATTATAAATATATTTACACTTTTGATAATTTTTGATAATTTTTATAAAAAATTTAGTTATACTTACATGCCCAAATCAGCCATAATAAAAGTAGCCACCTTAATCATAATTAAAGTAAAGAAGAAATTAAAGGAGGAGAAGAAATTAATTAATAATTCCAAATAATAAATATAAAAATATACTTACATTAAAACTTGTTTTAAGGATTCATATGAAATCAAGCAACATCTACTGCAACATTTTTTTATTGAGAGAGATATCACTAATACTAATTGTATGTATATATAATTAAATAAATTCATTTTGAGTAAATGTAAGTTATACCAGTCAAAGGAAGAAAGAATTATAATTGATTTTAAAACTTACAAGGACAAAAGAGAGAAATTACCAAATAACTGTAAGTGATACATATAATAATATATATTAGAATTATGTGAGAATTATGAAAATAATTAGTAAAGAAAATAACAGTTTAAACTTACATAATTTCAACCGCAATTTCTAATTTTCTTTTAGATTTTATAAAAAATATAATTTTAAAAAATTCTAAAAAACGAATAATATTTAATGATTTAATGAGAGAAAAGATAATAATAGTGTCACATTCAGACCATTATCAAGCCCGTACAATAATTCAATGAGAGAAAATTACCCAAAGTAGGACATCCAAAAAATAATATCGTTAATGGTATTAATAATACTATGCCTAAAGATATTTTTAGAAATTTCTTGAACGACATAACTAACGATATTATTCTGATATTTCGATATTCCCGTTATTACAGTATCTCGATAATGAGATAAAAATGTATATATATAAGGTATATAAAAATAATAAATAATTGATTTTGATTTTGATTTTTTGATTTCGATAATTTTTTAATTTCAATTAATTATGATATATAAATGTAGTTCAAGCTTTGAACAAGTTTTTTCGTCGAGAATTTAATATTTTTTCATTAGAAATAATATTCAAATTTTTTTTTATCATCCAAGAATTAACGTGTGTCAGAATAAAGAAAGAATAATGTGATAATAATTGAGAATGGTTGTATAGAGAATTAAATGGAAATATTGAAAATATCGGAATATCGAACGTCGGGAATTAAGAATAATAATGATTAATGGCTTAATATCGTTCAAATATTTTAAGCCCGTTTTGAAGGCTTAGAAAATAAATAAACAGGAGCGATGATGAACAATAAATGAGCGGGTCGTGTTAAGCTAAGCCTTTTCTATAAGAATTCGACTATGATCCAACTTTTAAAAAAATCGGAAAGGAATTATTTATTTTACTCTCAAGAAAATAAGCAATCTAAGGATGTAAACTCATAATTATTAATATTATTTCATTATTCCATTATCCACGGTGTTGGGATAAAAATTCATAATCTTTATTATTTTATCTTTCTTTATTAACTTTGTTATTACTATTGATTATTAGTCTTATTATTCTTATTTTATTATTATCACATTATTACTATTATATTATTATATATGCTAATCCTCAAATGACCAGAGGAAAAGTGGAAATATGTACTGTACAAAATACGTGTAAATTATAATTTTTACTTCATTAATATAATTTTTCTCCTACAAAAATAAAAATGAACATTAACTTTGCATATATAAAAACAATTTTATGAATTCATACTAGTTTCATCTTAGTTTAGATTTCAACTAATAAGAAGCCAATGATGTGGAGTGCAGTGTAATCAATAGCTGAATTTCTCTTCTCTCAGTCCAGAGTCAGTAAGTCAGTAAGTCAGTTAATTAGTTATTTAGTTCCAAATCTCTGAATAACTTGATAATAAACTTCTTTACGATTTCATTAAAATAATATATATCTTGATAAATTATTATCTAATTCTTTGTGAAAACCTTTATAATAATACTTTGCTATGTGATCTGAGTAAACTATTATTCTGCTTTGTGATCCGAATAATTAGTTTATAATTTCTTAGTAAAAACCTTTAAATACCCTGCCAGTATTTGTATACTTAATGAATTAGTAATAAACTTAGTATTTATATTTATAAAACCTCACCCCTGCCTCTTTCACCTTAATTCTGAAATTCTTTAATCCTTCCCAATTATACTTTTATAATAGTATAAACCCTTCAACTTTAATATATTAAGTATAGTGCTGTGTGTCTTATACAAATTAATCCTTATTATTTATTTGGAAGGTAAATCGCAGTCAACACCGTATATCAAGTGATAATTAATAAATTTTTTTTATTAAACTCATGTCAATACCAAGTGACACAATTAATAAAATTTTTTTATTACTCATGTCAATACCAAATAATCAAAAATTGGCAAATTTTTGGCACAAATCGGCCACAAATTGGCTACAAATCGACCAAAAATTGGTTACCTATTTGTGTATCGCCCTGCCTATCCACAAATCACCAAAAATTTTACCTGTTTTTCTTTATTCAACCAGTGCAACTATACTTGTAGCTTATAACAAGAGCTACAATTTTGATTGGAACATATTGATAATTTCTAGCAAAAATTGAAACTTTATTTAGACCTAACTAAAATTAATCGAAGTTTTAGACCTTGTATTAAGAATTAAGTAAATAATAAATGTTTAAATTTTATAATAATTTTTGAATGTTTAAATTTAACCACTAAGTATTTAAATTTTTTTTTATTATTTTATTATTTTATAATTCTTTCTTGTCATGTTTTATTTTATTATTTATTATTACTTAGTAGCTATTGTATTAATTTTAGAATTGACATATATATGTTTAGTTATTTCTATTTTTGTATATTAAATAATATCTTAGAATGGTATTAGAGATTCATATTAAGTATAGAATAATTAAGATAAAAAAACTAGTTGATGATGATTCCAAGTGGTGTTTTGATTATCTTGAAGTTATTAATTAAAGAGATATCAGATGAAGTTTTACATCCTGACTTAGGCATCAAAGTTTACTTTAGACCCCAAGAAAAGTCTCAAACCTCCGGAATAGAAATATCAGGAGTTTATATAATTCCGATTTTTTTCATTTTTATTAAATATTTTTTGGATTACTTAAACTGAAGCTATTTCTTATCCATTTTTAGTCTTCTCAGTCCAACTCCAATCATACCACTATATTAATTAAAACAGTTTCAACCATAAGTGAAAGATTTGATAATAATGATAAATTCGTTTCTTCTTTTATTACTATGGTTGTGGATATAATTATCTAGTGTAACCTTAATTTCCTTTCATGAATAAAAAAATAATCAATACATAAATTTTTAACGTGTATAACATATTATTTATATTAAATGTAATCACATGTATGTATATTATAATTATATTTAATAACCAAGGTTTTCGAATAGTCGTAAAAGCAAGTCTATCTAATTAATGTGAACTTTATTATAATAAGGAGAGAATATAAATAAAAAAGTAAGAAAACACGTAAACAAGAAGTAACGTTTATAGATATTTTTTTATTCAATTAATTATATAATCATTTTCATGTGATTGAAAAAAAAGTGAATAATCGCAATTTCTTCGATGTGCTATCTTAATTTATATTAATTTCCTTTCGGCTCCGTTCGGCTTTTTTTTTGTTTTCTAATTTTAGATTTTAATTGAAGTATGTGAATGTCGTAGCAAAGTAATAAATAATTTTAATTGGCTGAATGAATTTCATTTAAGCATTGAATTTAATTGGAAACTCCAACAAATGTATTTATCTATGTATATATAATTAAAGTTTATATTCATTTGTAGAATATTTTCAAATACTAATAGTAGGAAAAATTTTAATTTGCTTACAATAAAAATATACAGAAATATGTTTTGTGGCGTGTTCATTTTTATATTTATTACGACTGCTGTTCACTAATTTTTTTTTGTAATTGAAAATATTTTTTTTTTTGGATTCAAAGAATAGTACTGTATATATTAATAAAATAAAAAGATAAAATAGGAAATAGTCGAATGACATACTCACAATGATTCAATTAACAATTGTTTGCGTAAAATGAAAAATTAATAATTATACGAAAAATAAATTTAGAAAAAATAATATTCAGGAAATCATGTTAAGTAAATCAAGAAGAAACGAAACGAAACGAAGAAAGAACGACACCACCATTGGTTCTTTATTTGGTCTTTTTTTGTACAGGCCAAAATATGATTGAATTAACAAGAAAGTTTTATACATAATAAATAATTGGTACTGCTGTATTTGCGAACACGACACGAAAGATAATGTTATTATTTGTAGTCGCGACAATTCATTATTTTGGATAGATCTCCCGGTTTACTAATTAAACATATAAAAGCGGTGGCGAGATGAAGAATTAAGATAGATAAGATAAAATTAATATATATTAAATTATTACATTACATATAGATATATTTATATATATTTATATATATTACATTCTATATTTATATAATAATATATTTCAACTTACATATTTATATTTATATTTAATAATTGATTTTTTATATATAACCAAAATTGAAATATTCAATAAAAATGCATTGACTCATTATAATTTAATTAATTAATTATAGTTTTCAAATAACGCGTTTTATTTAAATAAAATTTCGCTAATCGCCAAAAGTTTTATTTATTATTTAATTTCATTAATGAAATCATTATTTTGTATCTTCTTTTATTATTTTACATTATTATTTTGTTAGNAGGCCAAAATATGATTGAATTAACAAGAAAGTTTTATACATAATAAATAATTGGTACTGCTGTATTTGCGAACACGACACGAAAGATAATGTTATTATTTGTAGTCGCGACAATTCATTATTTTGGATAGATCTCCCGGTTTACTAATTAAACATATAAAAGCGGTGGCGAGATGAAGAATTAAGATAGATAAGATAAAATTAAGATATATTAAATTATTACATTACATATAGATATATTTATATATATTTATATATATTACATTCTATATTTATATAATAATATATTTCAACTTACATATTTATATTTATATTTAATAATTGATTTTTTATATATAACCAAAATTGAAATATTCAATAAAAATGCATTGACTCATTATAATTTAATTAATTAATTATAGTTTTCAAATAACGCGTTTTATTTAAATAAAATTTCGCTAATCGCCAAAAGTTTTATTTATTATTTAATTTCATTAATGAAATCATTATTTTGTATCTTCTTTTATTATTTTACATTATTATTTTGTTAGACTAATTTTAACTCATATATATTCATTCCCTCAATATTAATTTAATTATTATGCTATAACAGTTAAATACGCCAAATTCTTTTTTTCATCTCTTTTTTATATTCATTATCTTTAATATCTTAATATTTTTATTATATTTATTGTATTTATTATATTTAATGATAAAATATAATACATATAAATAAGCAAATGTATATCAAAATTTTTTATGAATTACATAAATCATTCAAAGATTAATTAATGTTTCGTTTAGATTTCTTAGATGTTGTGTCATTGTTTTACAGATAAATATTGTGACTCAGTTGCAAAAACGATCCTCTTTTTAGTCAAGTTCCTTATAACAATCAACTTGATGACGGTAAGCAGTAATACACATGAATAAATAACAAATTCATCTCGTTGTGCAATAGGCTTAATGTAACTTTGCTGTCGATAATAATTTTTATAAATATATACAAAAATTTTTTAGTAAATTTAACATTTTATTGAATACTATAAAAAGAAAGCTTAAGAACCTCTTGTTAAATTTTAAAATCGTAATTACGAAAAAATTTCAAAAATTTCAAAAAAATATATTTTTTAAATATGCCCAGAAAACATTCTACTCATGCNTTAAATACGCCAAATTCTTTTTTTCATCTCTTTTTTATATTCATTATCTTTAATATCTTAATATTTTTATTATATTTATTGTATTTATTATATTTAATGATAAAATATAATACATATAAATAAGCAAATGTATATCAAAATTTTTTATGAATTACATAAATCATTCAAAGATTAATTAATGTTTCGTTTAGATTTCTTAGATGTTGTGTCATTGTTTTACAGATAAATATTGTGACTCAGTTGCAAAAACGATCCTCTTTTTAGTCAAGTTCCTTATAACAATCAACTTGATGACGGTAAGCAGTAATACACATGAATAAATAACAAATTCATCTCGTTGTGCAATAGGCTTAATGTAACTTTGCTGTCGATAATAATTTTTATAAATATATACAAAAATTTTTTAGTAAATTTAACATTTTATTGAATACTATAAAAAGAAAGCTTAAGAACCTCTTGTTAAATTTTAAAATCGTAATTACGAAAAAATTTCAAAAATTTCAAAAAAATATATTTTTTAAATATGCCCAGAAAACATTCTACTCATGCTTGCGCCGGTTGTGCTATGGCCAAAAGAAGGTGTATTTCAATGCCTTCTGAAACAAAGTGCGTTCGATGCCAAAATCATAAGGAAATTTGCACTTTTAAACCTCAGAAAAAACGGGGTCCGAAACCAAAGAGAGTCGAATCTCCATCCGTTGAGGAAACATTTTCTTTTAATTTAAATTATAAATTTCTACCGGATGAAGGTTTGTTGTATAAATATAAACATTTTTTTTTGCATATTTATTAATTTAACTTACCATATGTTAATTAACAGCCCCAATTTCATTCGAATTTCAATACGAGTTGAATTAAATATGATTTTTTCCACTTTTTCTACTCTCACGTGAGATCTGATCTAACCCCCAATTGTCATTTTTCATCATCTACCCCCACATTTTAAATTTAAATTACCCATATATAGGGGATGGCTAAATTCTCATCATATTCCTTCAATAAGCATCCTGCGCAACTTACGATGGAAATTATTTTAAACCTATTTTTAATATTTAATATTTTACTTATTTTGATTACTTAATTATTTTAGATTATTTATTTATTAGTTTTGGGGGTCGTGTGACTCCAAAAATCTTTTTGCCCTTGGTTAAGCTTAAAGGAACTTCATCTAATATTCAAACTTATGCATCGGGAATTATTGTTGTATATTGCGTATATCAAATTTTATAAAAATAGGTAATAAATATAAAGTGTTTATATAAAAATATTTATATCAACATAATATTAAAGTATAATTAAAATATATTAAAGTATATTAAAATGATAAGATAAATGAATAATTATAAAATAAAATTAATGTTTAAATTTAATGTTCCGCTTTATTATAACGTATAATTTAACATATCACTATATATTCTATATATTTATTTATTTATATGTATTACTACTTATTTGCGCTTACCGTCATCACGTTAATTGCTTGACTAAAAAAAAAGTCCGTTTTAAAACTAAATTACAACATTTATATGTAATACACAATACCTAAACGGAACACTAAATTAATCTTTAAGTGATTTATAGTAGTATAAGCAGAATTTCATTCAAAAAACTTTAATATCATAACCATTACCACAAAAAAGATGCATGATATAAATATTTTTGAAATTAAATTTTCTCTTTAAAAGCCTTATCTAGAAAGATAAGTATATTGTTTGAAAACAGTACAAACAATACTATGTTATTATTATTATTGTTAATTCCACTACTCTTCCTTCAATAACTGTAAACTTTATCCATTCAAGAATTCACTTTTGTAAAAGGTAATGATTATTAATATTCTATTTATCGATCTTTAATAAATACAAATTTATCAATTCATTCTCTTGTGTATGTTTTGTTTATGTATCCGATATTTTTTGATTATTTGATAGAATTCTCATGATCTTTGAATCACACTTGTTTCTTGTTTCAATATAAAAAAAAACACGAATCGAGAATTATAAAAAGTAATTTTTTAAAGATGTGAATTTTAAAAATGAGTAAATAAATAAATTTTAAATTTTTGATTTTTAACCAAAAACGGAATATAAGTTTATTTTAAATATATAAATAATTCAATAAATAAATCAAATATGATCATTTGTCTTTCTAATTAATATGATCCATTAAATTCAGGATTCCATGAATTTAAAATATAAAATGCCGTTAATATTTTGTTTCTCAAATTTCATCAATTATACATATATATATAAAATCCAATCCAATCCAATCAAAATTATCCCCCTTGATCACTCCACCTACGCGTATCCAAATATATCGATCATTTTAAAAAACATTTTTAAATTCAACAATATGCCACCATCCCGTTCATCATCCCGTTCATCATCTCCTTCCAATAAATTACCAACTTTACAAACCCAATCGCAGCGTTCTCAAGTAAAAAGTTTTTCTGATGAAGAATTGTCATCGTCGTCTTCTCAATCAGAAAAAAAACGTGCAAAAAAACGACCTAGCATTAATACCCGTGCTTCTCGGGTCGGAGTAACTAATTTTATAAATGTTATCAAAAGTTTACATCCGGGAGAATCAATTAATTATTTTCCTATTACCGAGGAAACTTTATGTGAATATATTGATTCCAAAAAGAAATCACTAATAAANAAATATATCGATCATTTTAAAAAACATTTTTAAATTCAACAATATGCCACCATCCCGTTCATCATCCCGTTCATCATCTCCTTCCAATAAATTACCAACTTTACAAACCCAATCGCAGCGTTCTCAAGTAAAAAGTTTTTCTGATGAAGAATTGTCATCGTCGTCTTCTCAATCAGAAAAAAAACGTGCAAAAAAACGACCTAGCATTAATACCCGTGCTTCTCGGGTCGGAGTAACTAATTTTATAAATGTTATCAAAAGTTTACATCCGGGAGAATCAATTAATTATTTTCCTATTACCGAGGAAACTTTATGTGAATATATTGATTCCAAAAAGAAATCACTAATAAATCAGGATCTTCAGAACAATATTTACAACATATTCAAGCTTATAACCTTGCAGAATATTTGGTCCTATTATTAAAAGTGCCTTAGATGAATTGAAAGAAAATGATGATGATGTTATGAAATCTAATAAACAAGAATCTTCTCATCAAATTTCACTAATTTCTCCAATTCCTGAAGAAGATTCTATGGTTCTTGATGGTAATGTATTTATTTTTTAGTTAAATAAAGTACAAACAACCCACATTCATTTTATACCATCGAATCATGTGAACTTCACGTGGATATTAATTTTTTCATATATTAAAACTCCTTTATTTATTTATGTATTTTTTGTTATTCTAATTATAGTGAAATTAATATCGATAGTGTGCTTTGATACTAAAACCGTACCATCAAAAATTTTGGACGCTCACGCCCAAATAAATCTAGATAACTTAAAATATGCAGAGCCACTATTAAACCTTCGAAAACTTTACCAAGATGTAGCCGCCGCCGACCTTAGTAAATATTGGGGAGGAAATATTGATGATTCTCAACTTTTTTATCGTAATCGTACAAAAGATTCATTTGTACATTATAGTTTAAATAATGAAGACGCCTTCGTTCTTTTTTGGACAAGTTTTAATGAACGTAAAGAAATTATTGAATTGGTGGTTTATCGTAAAAATAATATCACCAATAATAATAGTTTCAATAATAATAATAGTAATAATAATGATAATAATACCAATTTCAATGATATCACTCCACCACAAATAATTCCTAATAATTTAATTAATAATCCGATAAATAATTCAATTAATAATTAATTAATTCAACAAATGGGTAAGCTTATTATTATTCATTCATTCATTCATTTGATTCATTTATTAACCGTTAAGATACTTTAGTTATTCCGAGATAAATCAATCCTACTCCGGAACCATTACTAACTTCACCAAAACAATTTTTAAGTTTTGAACATGGTAATGAAAATTTGTCTTATACTATTTGACATCTCCGCTTAAAAATTAATTTCTAATTAGACAATTTCTTTATTATTATTAGATGTCTTTATTCCTGTACTAAAATCAGTTACTATTCGTTCTCCTTCACGAATATATAAAAAGAAAATCGCCGTTACCGATAATACAACCTTTTCATCTTTAATTTCTTTCGCTATTAAGAAATCACTTCCCCTCGGAAAACAATTTGTAATAAGAGCACCCGATGGACTTGAATATATTCCAGATGACTTCGTGCGCACCGTCGTCACAGGAGTAGAACATGCTGAAATTATATTAACAATAGAATATATTGGTCCAATCGATTTTGATTGTTTTTAAAATAAATAACGAAAAAATAAATTTTGTTCTCGAACAAAAAAAAAATCCGGAAAAATAAATGATTCTCAATTTTGTTCTCGAACAAAAAAAAAATCCGGTCTACGTTATAAAACGCAACAGTATTATTCCTAGTCGATTATAGATATGAATTTTTATTTTTTATGTATATTTGTATAGTTATGTGTATAGTTGTATAGTTTTTTTTACACTTTTATTATCGAATTTATTTCTTCTTTTTTTAATTCCAACAAACATAGATCTATAAATCAAAGAACAATAACATTTATATTTTTTACAAGGGAGAGGAATAGAAAAAGGTTAATCAGTATTCTTTTATTATTCTTTTAATCTTTTTTTTATTATAGAGGTTGGTTTTTATACTTTTTTAAAAAAAATTACAAACAAACTTGAGAGAATTTTATGCGGAAATTTTGAATTTTTATATGTACACTCCCCTACAAAAAGTATTGGACCATATGAAAAATTATTAAAATGCTGATTGTGACAATGAGTTATTTAAATTGAACAAACTTTTTTTATTAGATTTCCCTATGATATATTTTGTGTCAAACTTGAATGCTTACACATGGAGAAATTATATTTCAAATAAAATTGACAAAAAATAATAAATTTAATCTTTGATCATTACTCATACTGGACTTGATAGATATTAAAGACAGATATATTAGTTTCTTCTTTTTATTATAGAGTTTTTTTTTCCACATTTTTTTTTTAAATTATAAACTCGAGAAAAAATTTTACGCAACAAAAATTTAAGCTGCTTTTTTCTCCTTAATTGAATATTAAATTTAGATCTCATATTCTTCATCGCTGTTGTTGTTTGTTTCCATTGTTGATTTCTGTTTGAGAGAGCAGTTTAAAACTCAAGATTTTTAGCTCAAATAACGATCAGAATCAAAAAAGAAAGTAACAAACGAATCAAAGATAGGATATTACTTAACCAAATGATGTAATTACAAAAATAAACGACAACACTGAAACATTCAATCAGCAAACATGTTGAGGAAAATGTTAATTCAATTACTTCAATTAGCAATAAAAATATAACTAAGTCATAATAATAAACAGATAAAATGAGAATAATAAGACTAATAATAATTGATAGATAGAAGTAATAGAAGGATAAAAAAATAAAGATGCAAAATTTTATCCCTCCTTTAGATCCGAGTTTCTAAAAGCTTCTTTTAAGTCACAATCAAAATTTGTAGAACTTCTCATTTTACATTTAATGAGTAATTAAAATAATACATACATAATATTTAATATTACTAAATAAATGATAAGATGAATTTTTCTAAAGCAATAATGAAATATTTATTTTAATTCAGAGGTAATTTCCTCTCCAACAAATTACTATTTCCATTTTTGAATATTAATGGTGCCTATAATCAAAAAATGATAGTAATAAGAGGTACTTTATTTTTCATCATGAATCGCGTGTAATAATTGTATAATAATAATGTTATTATTTTAAATTTTTCGTTTCATAAGATATTATAAACATCAAACATACATATTTCTTTACATAGAACAGATGAATAACAATTAATCTATATTTGCTATTCATGTAGAATTTAAATGCATGCACAAAGTTTAAAAGGTTTAATGCTAATCTCTCAATTCTGGTAAAATTCCCATGAAAGAGAAAGTTACCTGGCTCATTTAGTTATTTAGAGATCATATACTCAAAATCATCGGAAAGTATACAATCTATCTCGGTTGTGATAGTTTGATTTTTTGATTTTGTTTATTCATTTGGTGGTGTCCATGCTATACAAATCCGGCATCATTGACAACTGTTAAAAAAGAATAAATTTAGGTACATATAACAGATAACGATTTTTGAATGCGTGTATTAACTCATTTCTTTTATATATTTTAACAAATAACTAGGGTTTTGTTTTTTGTCGCAGTTTTTTGTGACAGATAAAAGGTGACAAATAGAGTTTTCACATGCTAAAAATTCCAAGTCCCCCAGGATTTATAATAAAAATGGATATTCTATAGGCGTGACACCGGGTGACAAATTCTGCCCCTGAACTAACCCTAACCTCAAGATCACTGGTGGTGATGATTGTCACACTGGGCAAAATTAAATTTGGTGATAATCTCCACCAAATTTAGTTAATTTCATCATTTAACATCTTTATCATGTGATTTAAATTTATTTTCTAAAAAAAAATATCATGCTTTATTATTCTTTATTATATGATTATCTTTTATATTCTTTTATATACCATGTGTACAGTATTCATTCGCTAATTTTAATTTAAATTTTTTGCTTCTATTTCTTCTTAATCATATTCCTTCAATAAGCATCCTGCATGAAAATTATTTTAAACCTATTTTTGGTATTTATTATTTTACTTATCTTGATTACTTAATTATTTTAGATTATTTATTTATTAGTTTGGGGTCGTGTGACATTCTAAACATCTTTTTTGCCCATGGTTAAGCTTAAAGTAATTTCATCTAACATTCAAACTTATGCATCGGAAAAATTATTGTATATTGTGTATATCGATTTTATAAAATAGGTAATAAATATAAAGCTTATATAATAAATTAAATATGGTTAATGTTTAAACTTAATTTTCCGCTTTATGGTTCGATTAAAGTTTACAATAAAGCCACGAAAAATTTACATAAATAAATAATTACCACAAGGATCACGGTACTAACGTGATTTTATATATCTATTTACACCAACAAGCCAAAAGTATTGGGACAGCGATTTTTTTTTAAAAATAATTATCGATGGCTGATCCAATTTATATAAATTTTTTTTTTACAAGTTTTGACATGCTTCTTTTTTTCGCCATAAAACAGAAGAAACTTTGTTTATTAATTTAGGAAAATAATAATAATAAAACTGTCCAGTTAAACAATTGAAGAATGACAAATAAATCCAGTTGCAATAAGAAAAGAAATAAAAAGAATAAAAGAAAGTAATAAAATTCAATGTTTCACCATTTATCGTGCGATATAGAGCACACAATCATTGTTATAGCGAACAATATTTCAAATAATAGGAACCTAGTCGAAAAATATGTCAATATACCCAATAATAATAAAAATTACACAAAAATTGGGCGCGCATGGTTAAGTTTTTCTTATTATAATACACCTTCTATTTCTCATGGGTCATTACAAATTTATTAAAATAAAAAAAAGTTTACGTGAAAAGTTTTTCTACGCGCATATCCGAATATATAAAATATTATTAATAAATAATTATAAATGATCATGATAAAGAGAATTAATTTATAATAATGATAATGATAATTATGAAAATAAGAAAATGCAAAAATGCACCATGTTACGTAACTTTAAAATTTTTCTAGAAATAGTCTCTTCCAATCCTTAATAATAATCATAATGACTTGCTTTATCAAATTCGTTTTTATCAAAATAATATTTTATTTTATGTTCCACATTACATTTATCCGCAAAATTTAATATATACATACACATACATATATATTTATTTATTTTTATACTGGGGTAAATCAATATCCTTGTTCTATTATCATCAATATTTGGATTAGATTATAATTTATTTTTTTTCTTTCATTTTTTGGAAAAAGAAAAAGTAAAGAAGTGAAATTTATTTCAAATTCCAAGGAAACAACCGTAAAGCTTTATTACCATTAATGATATTGAATTGATGATTTTTAGAAACAACCGTAAAGCTTTATGGTATTAAATTAATAATTTTTGGGATTAATTATAATAATTAATTACTCAATAATAATAATTATATGATCGATTGTGATTATCTTATTATTCTTTCAAATAAAATAAAAAATAAATCCCTGAGAAGCACAAATTTTCTAAAATTATAATAAGAATCACATAAACATTTTCCTTTTAAGAATCAAAAAATATAAATTTTTAACGTATATTATATGTAATGTAATAATATGTATATAAACAAAGGTTTTCACATTTTCAAATAGCATAGTCGTAAAAGTAACTCTATTTAATTCTATTTAATTATTGTGAACTTTATTCGGATAACAAGGAGATATAAGGAGATATATGAATTAAAAAAGTAAGAAAACACAAGATAACGGTTATAGATATTTTTTTGTGACTGTAAATTTATAATCTCTTATTTTAATTTCCTTTTCTAATGCATTTATCTATGTATATACATTCATTTTCAAATACTAATAGTTGCTTACGATAAAAATATGTTTTATTATGACTGCTGTTAACTAATTTTTGTAATCGGAAAGATTTTTTTTTGGATTCAAAGTCACATCGTTTACTATAATAGAGTCAATAGTTAGCATTCATTCATGTTGCCCAAATTAATTTCAAAATCACAAATCCCAAATTATTAACATAGTCCCAAATTTCAAATTCCGAGCAATTTGGGCAACATATATTCATTCGTCAGTAGTCATTAAATAGGACAAAATTAATAGTACTATATATAATTGTATGTAGTGTAATAATATAAAAGAGATAAATAGGAAATAACTAAATGACATATTCACAATAATTTTATTCAAAACTTTGTGTAATTAATATTTATTAATATTTGAAATCAAAACAAATACATTCAAGAAATTACATTAAGTACGTTAAGTAAGTTAAGTAAATCAAGAAGAAACGAAACGAAGAAAGAACGACACCACCAATAGTTCTTTATTTGGTCTTAATGTTCCATTTTTTTTGTTTTTGTACAGGACAAAATAAGATTAAATTAAGAAGGTTTTATACATGATAAAAAAGATTAATTACCAAGAATTTATTTACGAACACGACACGTTATTATTTATAAACACGAGGCAATGAGACAATTGGATAGATCTCCCTGCTTACTAATTAAACTATAATTACTAGTGGAAGAATTAGATAAGATAAAATAAAGATATATTTATATATATTACATTCTATATTTATATAATAACATATTTTCATCTATATATTTTACATTTATGTAGATATCAAGAATAATAATTGATTTTTTTGTAAAACCAAAATTGCATTATTCAATAAAAGTGCGTTCACCCATTATAATTTAATTAATTACGGTTTTAAAAGTGTTCTCAAGTAAAAAGTTTTTCTGATGAAGAATCGTTATCATCGTCTTCCCAATCAGAAAAAAAGTGCAAAAAATGACCTAGTGGGATGGAAGAATATTTGGTCTTATTATTGAAAGGATTTAGATGAATTGAAGAATGTGATGATATTATGAGATCTAATAAACAACCTTTCTTGTCGTGACCATCGAATCATGTGAACTTTGCGTGGATATTAATTTTTTTTATTTCTAATAATAGCAAGGTTTTAATGAACGTAGAGAAAATAATATCACCAATAATAATTTCAATAATAATAATGGTAATAATAAATAATTTCAATTTCAATAATATCACTCCACCACAAATAATTTAATTAATAATCCGATAAATAATTTAATTAATAATTCAATTAATTCACAAATGGGTAAATTTATTATTATTTATTCATTCATTCATTTGATTCATTTATTAACCGTTAAGATACTTTAGTTATTCCAAGACAAATCCATCCTACTCCAGAACCAACAACTAACTTCACCGGAACAATTTTTAAGTTTTGAAAATTGGTCAATAACGAAAATGATTTTCGTACACAACACTACAGTATTATTCCTAATAATTATTGAATACATATATTATAGATACAAATATGAACACATATGTATAATTGTGTCGTTTGTATAGTCATGTATAGTTCTTATGTATAATTTTTTTGCACTCTTATTATCGAATCTATTCCTTCTCCTTTTTAATTATGTACACCTTCCCACACTCGTATTTTACACTTTTATTTTAGTTATTTTATTTTCCTTTTTTGTATAATTCCATAATTCTCAAGAACAATTACATTCTTTTTTTAGCTCCAGAGTCAAAAATGGTAACATTATGGAACAAGTGGCGAATCAAAGATGGGGTATTACTTTAACCAAATAATTTAATTACAAAAATAAAAAACAATAACACTGAAACACTCAATCAGTAACAATGTTGATTCAATTAACATTTTGGGATTCAATTATCATAATGTTAATTATGTTACAATAATGCTAATTCTATTAACAATAAAAAATAAAATTAAGTCAGAATAATAAACATGTTAAATAATACATATAGTAAAATAATAGTAATAATGTGATTCTAATAATAAGAATAATAGTAATTAATAGATAAAGTTAATAAAGAAAGATAAAATAATAAAAATTGCAAATTTTTATCTCTTCCCTTTGTCGTAGTCATGCTCATTTTATATTTAATGAATAATAAAATAATACATAATATTTAATATTTACAATCACGTTAATTCACATTACTAAGACAAATAGAAAAATAGAAAGATAAAGAAAGGAACGCAATATATTTTTAAAGCAACTACGAAATATTTATTTTAAATTATTTTAAATTCTCACGGGAATTTACATTTCCTTTTGAATATTGGTACCTGTCATAATCAATAAGAACAGTAGTAAGCGATATTTTTATTTTTCATCATGAATTGTGTGTAATAATTGTATATAATATTATTCGTTCCTTTTATACTATTAAATATACACAACAGATGAATATTTGTTATTTGGCATAATATGCATGCACAAAAGAAACTTAATCATAATATTGTAATGTACATACGATTTTAATTACCTTGCCGCAAGATAATTTATTTCCTATTTTCATATTTCATGTTTCTAAATATTTCTTACATCCGTTTTCGAAAATATTTACGTTTTTATGACTTCGATCGCAATTTACGCGTCAGGGAGCGATTTTATACTAAAGTGTTTCTATTATAGATAGAAGCGTCTCGTTCTGGACTACAAGATGATATGTGTTTAAACTGTAACATCGATATTCACCGAAATGCTTTAAAAAATTTTTACACGGGCATTTTTCTTTAACCCAAAATATTTCGGCGAATGTCGATGTAACAGAGACGAAACACATATAACATTGTAGCCCTGAACGAGGCTCTTATATCTATTATAGAAACACCTTAGAAGAAAACTGCACCCTGACGCGTAAATCGCGCCTGAAGTCATAAAAGCCTAAATATTTTCGAAAATTTACGTAGGTCCCAAAAATTTTTGAAAATATTCGCCTTATAAGTATTCCTGATGTAATTTCTTAATTCTTATTTGATTTTATTTCTTATTACAGTATTTCTTAATCGAAAATCCCTTAAGAAAGCACAAAACAAGCTTAATTGTAATATATATAGCTTACAGCATTTGATTTAAAAATTCAATAAAAGAAAAACGCGTTAAACAATCAAGTCTAAACGAGATTGATGCGATCCTTGATTAATAATTTTTTCTTGAACCCAGGATTTGCTTCTGATTATACATGTTACTCAAATTATTTTTCAAAATCCCAAATCCCAAATTACTATAGTGCCAAATCCCGAATTATTTATAAATTATGGCATCATGTTGAAAGGAAATTTCGATACAAGCTTATGAAAAATATGCTACATCCTGGGTAGAGTATCCTAGGAAGAGGCCTGGCTGAAACAATTCCAGATAAACGCAATTGATTCGTTGTCTCAAATTCTGAGATGTCGGCTGGCATGTTAAAATCTAATTGCAATCCTATAAAATTTTAAATATTTAATGCCAACCTCTTACAGTGCGGAACCTCTATAATAGGAACCTATAAAATCTTAAATAAAACTTGATCTAGTGATTGGATTTAACTGGGGTAAGAAAAATTAGACTCTTCTCATATAATAGAATCGATTTATGGAATAAAAAAAAATTCTCAATTTTCCTGGTTAGTAAAAATCACGTGTTTTATATATAAACCAATTAAAAAATAGATTTAGCAATAATCAAAATGATCGAAATAGTGATCTAATATTTATTTATTTAATAATAACTGATTCAAGTTCATTGTAAATGTTATCAGGAACTCTTCTATGAGATTTATACTTTTTTGCTGCAAATTCTGCCATTTTACCAGTAATTCCCTTCCTATATATATCCATATAACGCCAAGATTTTTGTGCAAAACGACGAATTGTAATTAAAGGAACTGAATCCAAAGCCTCAGGAACAATTCTTTGCAATCCTACCCAAGTATAATTACAATGTTCTCTAGTGTAATGTTTTGCTGCACCCCAATACATTTCTATAAAATTCAGTTCACAGTGGAATTTAGGATAAAAAATACATTTATGACCTCTTTTTTCTATTTCAATTTGTAATCTAGATTTTTGAGAAATAAAATCTGGTTGTAATGATAAAATTCGACGCATGCAACAATCAATTCTTTGAGAATCTATTTTTTTTTCTTTTCCCTTACATAATTTACATTCACCTTTTAATCCTTCTTTCCATAATCCTCTTTCTATTAGAATTTGTCGCATACCTTTAGCTTTATTTGGATATTGTGGATGATCTGATGGAAAAACCATTGATTGTGATATATTGTCTGTTCCAAAAAATGTTGAATGCATTCGTGGCTGTTTTCCTGCAGGATTAACATTCATTTTTGTAGCATTTAAACCATCTTCTGGCATTGCACCATGATTGGTACTATTATCAAATGCCATTACAGCAATTGCATTTGGATAAATAGTTTCAAAAATAGGAATTGCATAATTGATAACTTGATCAATCAAATGTTCTGCTGTCCACCAACCTTCTTCATTTTTTCCAGGTTTTAAAAATTTACGTGCTTCAACTGGTATATTTGGATTTAATAAGGATTGCTCAGGAGTTAATTTTAATCTGCCAATTGTTTCAAGTAAAAAATCACTAACCATAATTGATTTGCCATGACCTTTTTTTCTTAATGGAGGTTCTCCAATTGGTGCCCATACTATCGGACGATCATCATTTGCATAAAATAAACATTCATCATGTGTGATNATGACCGTCAAAATAAATACCCTTTTTTTTAGATTGTGGAACTAATCCAAGTTTTTTAAGCCAAATACGAGCTGTTTTTAATGTAATTGATTTTTTCCCCTCTATTTTTGAAAGAAATTTTAAATTAATAAATTGTTGAAAATTTTTTGGTGTTATTTTTCCACTGTTTTGTCGAATAAAAGTAAGACTGTCATTAATAATATCTTCATCATCAATGAATGATTTTGTTTTTTGATGGCAACCTTGTATTGATATTGGTATTGTTTTATTTTCAAGCCAGTATTTAGTCCATTTTTTGATTGTTCTTGCGCAATATACCCCTTTATCAAAAACTTTTTGTGCAGCATTAAATGCAGCATCATCACGAGACATATATTTTTTTTTCCAATTAATTAAAAATTCATAAATTGAACGATACTTTAAATATTCATATACAGTAAACTTGTTTTTATCTTGAAGAATTAATTCTAAATCTTTTATTTTTTGTGAAAAAATATTTTCAATATCATTATCATTAATATCTGTTTCTTCTTCTTGTGAACTTTCAGAATCTTCTAATTGTAAAATATCTTCAGTATCAATATCCATTATTCCTTCTTGCAAACTTTCAGAATTTTCCACTTGCAATATATCATTTGTTGATTCTGTATTAGTTTCTATTTCATCAATTGAAACTTCTTGTGAATTATTGGTAATATTTGCTGTAAAATATTGGTTAATTGATAATGAACCTTTAGCTGCTTTTGTAAATGTACCAGATGGTCCATATTTTCGATAATACGTTGCAGTAGAATTTCCAACATATGGTGCTTTCTTTTTTTCATCAATCTCTGTTAAATTAAAAACTATATCCCCAAGTTTTAATATTCTTTGGGCATAATAACTTTCATATGAACTATCTGTTGAATAACCATCACTTGATAATGTATATTCATCATCACTTGTTGAATATTGCTCTATAAATTGACCTGTATTTACATTGCGAATTTGATTTTTTGCTCTCTTTTTTGCAGCTAATTTTTTGCGCGAAGACATAATGCAACTCAAAATTTTTATAATAATCTATACATGCATTTCTAAGCTAAAATGATTGGGCAACATAAACACTACAAAATGGTAATATTTTTAGAAAGTCACACAAAATTTATTATTTGCAATTTTTATTTTTTATAGTAAAACGTGTAAATTTCAAATCTATGTAACACCGGCAAATCTTAAAATTTTTTGATCAAAACCGATAATTTCTGTAGCTTTTGATATGATTTATCGAAATTAACGGTTAAAATTTTTATTTACTTCTTTTGGCAGGTGTAACATACATTTAAAAATAGCAAAATTTTTGACCGGTTATAGAGGTTCCGCACTGTAGTCTAGAAAGTATTATTATTACATGCCATTATTAGCGTGTTGTAAAAAAGTGTGCGCTACAAAATCCCCAATGACATAATTTCTATTTGGAAGCACTTTTTTTGATGTGATGGTTTCAGCGACCAGCATTGCTAAGTCTTCTTTAACAGTTACATTCAAAATATGTATTGACTTGGACTATTGAAAGCAGTTGTAATAGTAGAAATATCATTTTTAAGGATTTCTTCATCAAAAATTCCTATTTGAAATAAAATCCAATCCATAGATTCGTGATTATTATTTTTCATAACTTGATAGTCGATCAAACGTTTATGCAATCTAGTCCTAGGACAACGTTTATCTGTAACGTAATGTTCCCTTTAAAAAAATTCAAAAAAAAAAAATCGAAAAATAAATATTTTTTTATGAAACCCATATATAAACTTTTGTTATACAGTCGCGCCTCGATATAGTCACAATTTGCGCTTTTTCATATGACTATATGGAGATGTATTCTAAGTTCATTTTTTTGGATATGAAGAGAAAATAAAAAATTTACAAACAATTCCATTCCGCTATCCCAACTGATAAATAATGCAACTTTTTGTCCGATGCAAGCATTTAATAAAGTTTCTTGCTTATCAAAATCGTTATATAACATACTGACAACAACAATCGCATCTAACAAAAAAAAAAGTTTGAGTTAAAAGAAAAATTTACAATTGATCAGCTTTTAGAAACACTTTCTTCTCTTTTGAAAAAATCTTTAAGCTTTTCATACTTTCAATACTCCATTCGAAGTTATTCCAGTTGATAGGAACTAATTTGATCGCAATGTCTAAATCCGCATGCTAAAAATTATGCATGTTGCCCAAATTATTTTTCAAAATCCCAAATTATTTATATAGTGCCGAAATCCCAAATCCCAAATTCCGAGCAATGTATACTAAAAATAAGAATTCATATAGTGAGCTGCATGGTATACAATGTACAAAAAAAAGGTAGAGAAAATAAAGGTAGAAATCAAGGTAATATAAAGAGAAATGTTTAACTTGAATTGAATTTTCGGGATAACAAATTCTTATATTTTGAGCTCCTTTCTTTTGCAAAACATTTATTATATACTTCGTTAGTATAATGTCGTCGTTGGCAAAGATAATAATTCCGATATCGGAAATACTAGAAATATTTGTTATTTTTCTACGACAGCATATTCCTCTCTGGGTGTCATTTGTCCTTATTTATTAAAATCTTATATTATTTAATTAAAGAAAAAATTTTAATTTTACAAAAAATGACAAAATATTGTGTAATTTATTATAAATTACCATAATTTAATTTTCGTTTTACTATTCGCTATTCACACAAATGTATATTTTTACCTTAATATATGATCTTTTTCTGTATTTCTATAAAATTCTACATAGTATAGATATAATTTTTAGTTAATATTGATTTTGAAATTTTCTTTTCTCGTTTTAAAACACCAGATATATTACATTCATAAAGAGAAGCCCTAGTCAAGTGCCCTCGAGAAAAAATCATGAAAAACATAAATTATTTATTACAATTCTAAATCAGATTAATCATGCAAAATTAATATAAATCATGCCCTTTGGATGTGGGCGCTAAATAAATCACTTCAAAATTACGGAGATGGAAGAGGATTTTAAAGTTAATATTTCCCGAAATTATAAAATATAAATCTTACAATACAATTCAACTCAATAAGATTTTGGGATGTTCCCATAATTTTGATACCCCCTTTTTTTTAAGGAACAAACAAACAGACTGATGGCAGATGTGAGTACCGCTATTTTTAAGTGAGTATACTTATTTATTTATTTACGCGACAAAAAAATAGTAAATTATTATTTAAAAATATTTCGATTATATGTTATACCTGTTACATATTTGTTTGTTATTCTTTTATTTCATATGTCACTTAACTATAAACAATCATATGCATTTAAATCGTTTTATTCAATTGACGCCACTACTTCCACTAATAATCATTAAATATTTTAAACATCCCTCATTTTTTTTTTCCTTTTTTTTCATTCGTTTAAATATACGTTCCCGATCTTTATATTCGGGATATTTGGTACCCCATCCTTTGACACTAAATTACGCCAAAAAATCAGAGAACCTTGTACAACTTATGTGATGCAGGTAATTGAGAATTTTATATCGTAGTCAAATCCAAAAAAGATCAGGATTTAATGCTTCTTTGTGAAAAAGATAAAACTTTGATAAGATTTCATGGAAAAAAGATTTAATAGTTTCATTTTAATCTCTATTCGCGTGGTTATTATTCAAAAGAAGATCATTGCATAAAAATGACAAAATGACTATCCAGATCTATTAATCTGTGATTCATGTTCTTTATTTATATATTTATTTTCTTGTACTTATATTGACATAGGAATTAACAAAGACTTATCTCATTCATATATAATAATCATGCATTAGAATTTGAGCATTAAAAAATGCAAACAAAAGATTCGATTTGAAACAAAAAATGTTTAAGCCCAAAACTAAATCATAAAAGTCAAAGTCGATACCTTAAGAGCACGTGATAGCACAGGAATACAAGTATATGCAAAGAAAATAATATCTATACCAGTGATGGCAAATGACCCAAATGACCTCAAATGACTCAAATGACAAATGACCGAAGTCATTAGGTCATTTCATTTAAATTTTAAATGACCAGGTCATTTGAACTAACCAATCATAATTCATTAATACTTATATATTTGATTTATATTAATCACAGATCAATTGGTCATTGGTTGAAAAAATATCACATGTTAACAGATTATTATTATTATCTATTTATTATTACTACACTACTATTATTATTATTGATGAATTAATATTTTTTCCAGTTCATTAATTATTATTATTACTATTTATTTATTACTATTTATTATTACTATTATCATTATTATTAATGAATAATAAATTTGTGGAAATTCTTTAGCATTGGAAAATATAGAAACAATCAAATTCATTGTGAATTTACTAAATAAAATTTATGTCTATTTAATGTCAAAAATTATAACATTTAAAAAATAATAATTTATGAAAATATCACATGTCATCAAGATCTAATTTTTATTGGTTATTCAAATGACTTTTCAAATGACTTTTGCATAATTTCTAAATGACTGAGTCATTTGGTCATTTGTCATTTGTGAAATGGCCATTTTTAAATGACCCTAATGACTAGGTCATTTGAAAGACATTTGAGGGTCATTTCAAAATAGGCAAATGACCAGGTCATTTGCCATCCCTGATCTATACAGAAAATGAAAAACTGGTCTACATTGGCAGTAAAATCTGTAAGAAATCAAATTCAAGAACACATTTGTCAACCATTTCATTGAATTCTTCTTTCCCTATACCCATCCATTTAGGCAAGTCTTTCATAGAACGAAATTCACTTGTAAAGGATTTTACGGCCTTAAAGATGAATATGAGAATATAAAGAAAATATGAAAATCATTATATATTTATTAGAATAAAGGAAACCACTTACAATTTCACCAAGATTCCCCTATTTTAGAGAATTTTTCTTCAGAATAAATGGCGCTAAATTTGTTTGTTGACTCCAAAAAATCCGGAATTTCCTCACCAATCAAACCATTTATTCCTTTCGATTCAAGATAACTTGTAACTATTTAATGATAAACAATTTTTTTTTAATAATCTTATCAGAATAATAATAATATAAAATATATA
Organism: Diversispora epigaea; assembly: GCA_003547095.1. NCBI lineage: Eukaryota > Fungi > Glomeromycota > Glomeromycetes > Diversisporales > Diversisporaceae > Diversispora > Diversispora epigaea. The sequence goes on along the minus strand of PQFF01000460.1, from coordinate 50,352 downwards.
AAATTCAATAACTTTTTTTTTTTAAAAAAAAAAGGGTAGCACATACGAGTAGTAATCATTCGTCGAGATGTAGGACCAATAGATTGACCGTCCATATCAATCTCGCATAATTCTAATCATCTTTTTGGTTTCGTGACTCTAGTTAAATCTGGTATAACTATTTCTCCCCATTGCTTTTCAGTAAATGAGGTATTAAGAAATCTCATGTGTACAAAATCAAATTCATTTGATTCGAAAGGTAGTCCTTGTAATATATTGGTCTGAATAAAATTTATTTTACTTTGTGGTGGAATATTCTTTGGAAAAATTGGTGACATATCAATACCAGTGTAATTGTTTAAAGGATAATCTTGCGTCAACTGTAACAACCACGTGCCATTGCCACACCCTGATGTATTATTTATTATAAAAAAATAAATCCAATTATAAGAATATTATGATGAAAAATATCTATTCATCGTAATAAAGAGTATATACCCTATATCCAAAATATGTAAACCCCCAACAATTAAATCTTCTTCGATTGGAGAAATAAAATCTCCTTTCCACACGTTTCGCATCAATTCATGCTGGGCATTCATCATTGTAATTATATCATTCGTGGCATTATGGTATCTTCTACCTTGAAAGTCATTGTTATTGATATCTTTATTATTTCCCTTATCATTATTATCTTTATTATTATCTTTATCATTATCTTTTTGATCTTGAGACCACCATTTAGTAGATTATTTGTATTATGTGTATTATGTGACATTTTTTGAAGAGAAAGGAGTTATTTAAAAATCGGTGAAAATTATGTTGGATAATTTATGTTTAGGAAACATGATACATCCTATTCCTCCTTAGTTTCTTAAAATATGCAAACACTAATGCATTATAGTTCTTGGCTGGTGCGCAAATTAAAATCAAAAAAGAATCTATCAAATAGGACTCTTATAATAACATTTTAGTCAATATTTTCCAAGGAGAACTTATATTAAATTTTCCTTTCTAATTTTGTCGAATTTCACTAACCAGAAAAAATAATTCTTATTATAATAATGGATATAATGATCATAAGACCATTTCCGTGTAAAAGCGGTAAAATGTAAATCGTTTAGAGGAATGGTAAATATTGATTGATTTGAGGTTTCCTTTTCTACAAAAAAAGTATTTTATTTATTTATTAATTTCTGACTAATATTTATTCGGATTTCATTCTATGTATTTTTGTTTTATAAACAATTATTTGATATGTTTTATAGATTTTGTATTAAACTTTATTTCTTTCACTGTTACCATTGAAATTTATTATTATGGCAGATCAGTTTTAATAACTGCTTCACTGAGAACATGGTACAAAATATGGTACGGAGTCACCATTCGCATGATTTTTCCTGTCTGCGCAGATCGACAATTATTATTTTGTTAGACGTCAGTTTTTCCGTTTATGCGTGGAATAATAATGGTTAGGTTATATCCTGAAAATTTCATGCAAATGTGCTGTACAGAGTATAGTATATACTACATTTTAAATGCAATTGATGATTAGTAAAGTTGTACAGAGTATAGTTACTACATTTTAAATGCAATTGATTATTAGTAAAGTTCTGCAAATTTTATTGGAATGCGTATAGGAAATTAAAGAATATAGAATTTTCTAATAAATAAAGTAATTGTGGCTTAAAAACCTTTATTATTACATGTAAAAATACATTACATATATAATTGTTAAAACAAAATTGTACAGGAACAGAAAATATATTAGTATTAGATTGTCATAATAATATTTCATTTTTCATTGGTAACTGTTTGTTACTATTAAGATAATCAGTGTCATCACAAACAGGTTGAAAAAGAAGGCGTTAGTATTTTAAAATCCACACAAATCACAAGTTAGTATTGCAAATAAATCAAATCATAAAAATAAAAACCACAAATAAAAAAAACAAACAAACAAACAAACAAAAGAAAACAAAAGAAACATAAAGACATTAGAAAAAAAAAGAAAATTAATGACAGATACTTTGATACTTGGTATGGAATATAACAAAAAAAAATAAAAAACGGACAAAAATACACTAGAAAAATGAAATTATACAAAAAAAACCACAGATGAAAAAAAGACCAGAAAATCGAAAACCACAAATTCGGATACTGGGAAAATACACACGAGATAAAGCACTGACATGGAACAATTGATAGATAATAATAAAAAATGCTAGAAATAATGGAAACCTTTGTCAAAAAATATAGATGAATACTGGAACATAACCATAATCAAAAAGCATTTTGTTCTTTTACTTTCGTACCCACAAATTGGAGTAACAGAAAAAATTTACAGTAGAAATGGTTTGTTATCAGTGTTGCCTGTTTAGTGAGATGTTTCGTAGTTACATATATCATGTAAACATGTAAACATATTTATATACAGTCAAACCTTCTAAATGCATACTGTATATATGCATAACCTTCCTTATGCATAGGATTTTTTTGACCCAATATTGTAATCACATGATCGATATACGATTCTTTCTGTAATGAATTATTGTTTCGCTATCTTTATTATTATTTTTTTAAAACATAAATTATATTACGCATAAAAAAATATATTATTTTTATTCTCAAGATGGTAAAAAATTTGCATTTACTTACTTTATTCTTCCATCTTTTTTAAAAAAAGATCATAATTTTGTTTTTAAAAAGAACAATAAAAAACACATTCGTATCGTAAATCGTATTATGGCATGACATCAATAGCATAACCTGCTTAAATGCATAGAATTTTGCCGGCCAAAGTATGTATTTATACAGGTTCGACTGTATGTTGTTTAATAAATAAATTGCAAATACATTTATATTACAAAAAAAAATTTTTTTAGAGTAAATTTATCATAGACCAGTTCTACACTCTTAACCTAGATCACAATTGTATCACGTGTTAGAAACTTTAAAAAAATTTATTTATATAGGGTGTCAGGATAAAAGTCTAGACCTGGGGTCTAATTCTTTTTTTTTATAATTGTCTAATATAAGTAATTTATATTAATTACTGAATAAATATTTTTCATATGATTTTAAGACATGATCCGTGTAAGAACGGCATTTCTTTATATCTATAAGTCCAAATCCACAGTCGCTACAAAGAAAATTGCTTTTTCGCCAAGTTGGTTGATATTTTTTTTTGTTTCATTTTTATCGTATGTGAGATCATATGATAAATGATTATTGTACAATCCACAGTCGCTACAAAGAAAATTACTTTTTCACTAAGTTGGTTGATATTTTTTTATCGTATGTGATCCGATCATATGATAAATGATTATTGTATCACTGTCACACAATTTACGCGTTTTTTTTCTTCTCTAATGCTTTCTAGTTTTATTTGAATATTAAGGTTCTTATTACTTATTTTTATAGAAATGTTTTCTTTTGAAACCTTCTACTGCAATATTCGAATTTAAGTAAATCGTTACCACGTTTTTTTGTTGTTGTAAAATATATAAAAGTAAAAGAAAAAACGCCAAGATGAATAAAATGGAATATTACTAATAAAGTTTCCTTTATTGAACAATTGTTGGAGGTCCCAGATAACTAGTACGACATGGTTTTTTTATATATTTATATTTATATATGTATTTGCATATCTTAGATCTTTTACACAGCCTGTTATAACACGGGTATATGCTAAGATTACAATATCAGTGCGACTCTTATTCTTTTTAGCAGCTGGTTTTCTTTGTTACGCACAATATCTTCATCAGTGCTATTTCCTGTGCTGTTCAGCATCTTATTATATAAAAATCGTTGTGTACTTTCTTTTTAGTACCTGTAGCAAATCTGTGTTTGTCATCGTAAACCTGAGGTTCTTGAAATGGACGACGTGCAAGTGAACATGGAATTTAGGCGAAGATCGCGAAAATAAATAAAAAAAATCGTTGTGTAAAATTATTCAGCGAAAGATCGATGAGTTTTATTTTTATTGTTTACGTAATTTTAAATTTTGAAAGTACAGTATTGTAAATATTGTAATATTGTTGATTTATATAATGTTCAATAAAAATTATCAAAGAAATCTAACCAAATTTATATCCGTATCCAACACAAGTTTATAAAAAGAAATTTTTTTCATATACGAGATGAAATAGACCTAGAACTTGTTTTCCTAAAAAAAAGGTTTAACTCATTTACTTGTACATCAATTTCATTTTGAGATAAACAATTTTGATCTTCATAAAACATTAATAAACCTCATTACAATATCATTTTCAAATAGATCAGAAGATGGGGAAGCTCCAGATATTATTAAAAGACATAACAATAAAGTATTGGCCAAAAGTATTATTTGATTTCCTTGTGAAGAATATCCAGTTGATTTTAATTTTGAAACTAAAATCAATAAAATATGTATGATGAATATCAGTAAATGATAATCTTATTTTAACAGTATATAAATTATTCTTACCAAGAATCTCTGAAATTTTACGCCCAATAATAATAACTTTCATTAATTCCACTTTATACTTTGTAATAAAAGCTTCTCTTTTTAAAACCACAATATTTAACAAAACTTGTAGAGGACCCAATAAGTCATCAACAATTTCATCTTTTATATCATTTGTAATTTTTGAGTGATCCCAAATTTTAATAAAATAATCAATTATCATCTCAGGTCCTCCGTGAGAACAAAACATTTCTAACGGTTTATCTTGTGATGTTAAGTTCAGAAAAGCTGGTGTCAGCATCTTGATAAGATTCACACCCGTATATTGAGAATTTAAACTAAAAACAAAAACAGCACCCCATTTTAGAGCTATATATATTCATATATTAAGTATTTATAGTTTTGAAAATATCGAAGCGAATCGCACCTGGAACGACAAAATCAAATAAAAATGGAATCACAGTTATAACTTCTTTTTCTAATGATCCTTTTTCAGCAAGCCAAACAGAAAGTATTCGAATGCTGGCTATTGCTTTATCTGTCAAAGTTGAATTTGATTCAATAGAACCTGTAAAATTCTAAATCAAATAATAAAAAAAATATAAGAATTTCCCTTTCGAAAAAATTAAAAAGATTGAAAAGAACGATACTTGAAAGGAAATAATATCAAATAATATAAATAATATAAATAATATAAATAATATAAATAATATAAATATTATAAATAATATA